>JAVTVY010019032.1:0-72946 GCA_036873755.1 Hanleya hanleyi | reverse complement strand
AGGTAATTAGGCAACATGTGATAACGGCATTTGTATCCACAAATGAAGATAAACGGTTAAAATGTGAATTAGAATCGATTCACCAGAGACCAGGAGAAACTGTGTATACATACAATAGGCGATTTCGGGACTTGGCGAGACGTGCATATCCAGATGTAAATGACGACTCGAAACGTGTCATACTTCGTGCTTATATCAGGTCACTACAGGATAAGCAGTTGGCACGCAAAATCGTGATGAACAAACGGGCCGAAGATGTAAATGCGGCTATGACCTATATCGAGGATCAAGCATCCCGGTTAGACTTACTATTTACTATGAACTTAGACGAGGCAGTGCCGATGGAAGTTGACGCTTCTCAGGACCCTGTCGAGAGATGTTTAGAGGAAATCCGGCAGAACCGAGGTGTCATAGAGGCACATCAGAAATTAGTGAACAATCGATTGAGCCGGTTAGAATGTGATCAACGCCGGCAGCAGGAAAATACCACGATGCGAGCCCGGAGTAATCAGCGACTGCCAACTACACGAAACAATGGTCCGAGACGTGCCAATCAGAGACAACCAATCACCTGTTGGAGATGCGAGCAGACCGGACACAGAATGGCGGTATGTCGTAATCCACCTAGTCCACGCTTCCAAACAACTCATGAGCAGGCGGGAAACGGCAGAGGGCCGAGCGCCCGATCATTCCAGGGAGGTTCTCGGCCCAATTAAAGTTAGATGGGCAAACTATTACTGCACTGATTGACACGGGGGCGTCAACGTCACTATTACGTGCTGATGTGTGGCACAAACTATCTGGGAAGGGACCACTTAAGAAAACTGGTATAATATATGCTGTGAATGAGCAGCCTCTGAAGGTTTTGGGACAAACTGAAGTCAAATTTCTAAACGCGTCTCCTGTACCGATTGTGGTGGTTTCGGAGATGTTTCACCAGTGTATTTTGGGGTCTGATGCCTTACATATTGGAAAAGCTCAATTGGACTATCCAAAAAGTCATATGCGATGGTTCGGTCGATTATACAAGTTAACGTCGACTGGACAACTGGGGGGTATCGACGCTACAGGAAGTGTTTACGAAACCACGGGAAACAGGGAGATCGATGAAGTGTTACACGAATACCGAGATGTTTTCGACGTGTCAAAGAAACCAGGTGCAGGGAGACACCCGAGAGTGCAGTGTACCATACCTACTGGAGATCACCCACCTATCAGGCAGCGTGCGTACAGAATGCCCTTGATGAAACAGCATGTTGTCAAGGACCAAATAAAGGAGATGTTACAGGCAGGTGTTATACGACCATCTTCATCACCTTGGGCGTCCCCTATCACACTGGTACCGAAGAAGGATGGAACGATCAGGTTCGCCATCGATTACAGGAAATTGAACTCTGTAACACGTAAGGACAGTTATCCATTACCTTTGATTTCAGACATTTTTGACTCTCTGCGTGGTGCATCTGTGTTCATAACTCTAGACCTTAAGTCTGGATATTGGCAAATACCTGTCTCACCTGAAGACATTGAAAAAACTGCATTTACCTGCTCAGAAGGTTTATTTGAATGGAATTCCATGCCATTTGGATTTTGTAACTCAGGTGCGGTTTTCCAAAGAGCCATGAATGACATTTTTCGAGATTATGTCGGTAAGTTTGTTGTTGTGTATGTTGATGACATCGTTATATATTCACGCAATGAAACTGAGCATGCTTATCATCTAAAACTAGTCTTGGAACGATTATTAGAGTATAACTTACAGCTCAAAAGAAAGAAGTGTGTCTTTGCTGCCAGATCAGTAGATTTATTGGGGTATCACATTTCACAGCATGGTATTTCCCCACAAGATCAGAAAATTCAAGCTATCCGTGACATGTTCCCTCCCACTTCTGCAGAGGAAGTACGTTCTATTCTTGGCATGTCAGGATATTATCGTGCATGTGTCCCCAACTATGCTAACCTGGTAGAGCCTCTCGTGTCCTTGACACGGAAGCATGTGAGGTTCAAATGGGGTCATCCCCAGCAGAATGCATTTGATGAGGTGAAACGCCTCTTATGCAGTGATAGTGTACTAGCCTATCCAAACCCACAGAAGCCATACAAATTGTTTACTGATGCATCCAACTATGCAGTAGGTGCAATTTTAGTGCAAGAAGATGAGCAAGGTGTTGACCGGGTCATACAGTATGTGTCGGCCACCTTAAAAGATAGCCAGTTGAATTGGCCTGTCATAGAAAAAGAGGGCTATTCTGTAGTCTATGCATTGAAAAAGCTAAGGCCATACCTCTATGGCGCAGAATTTGTTGTTTACACTGATCATAAACCGTTGAAAAGTCTCTTTCTTGGTGAAGTTCGGAACACTAAGGTTCAACGATGGGCAGTTTTGATAGCTGAGTATGGGTGTAAGATTGAATACATCAAAGGAAGCAAGAATGTCCGAGCAGACATGCTTTCAAGAATTCGAACACCTTATGAAGTTGCAACATTTGATACCAATGATTACATTATACCTGAGGTACCTGAGGGTATCCTACCGTACGTGCCAATATCGGTATATGGTGTTGATGAAGTGACACTTCGCCAGGAACAAAAACGGGAGTTCCCCACTCTATTTACTGTTCCATCAGAGGAACATATGGTGCACAATGAAATAGTATATTCCACGAGATGTCCCTCGGCAGCTGATGCTGAATATCCCCGTGTGATCTTGCCGACCAGGTTTCGTAACCAGGTAATGGAGCAGGCACACCTTCGCGCAGGTCACCAAGGACTCTATAAGACCTTAGGTCTAGTCCAAGATGCATTCGTTTGGAAGGGCATGCGCAAAGACATTATGCGTATGTTGGACCGTTGTGCAACTTGTCAGGTAAATAGACGGGTGCGTAGTCGCCCAAAGTACACTGAAATGCCCATGCCAAAATATCCAGGTCAGATTGTTGGTATGGATTTGATCGGTCCACTGACTCGATCAAATGAAGGCCATTCGTACATCTTGACGATAGTAGATCATTCAGCTTGGGCTGAAGCTTTTCCTATACGTTCGAAAACAGCTGAAAATGTGGAGGATAAATTTCTGGAAGAATACTGTTCTAGACATGGAATTCCGGAGATTGTGATTACCGATCTTGGAAAGGAATTCAATTCTAATGAGTTGAGAGAAAAATTCAAGTTGCTAGGAATAGATCACAGGCGCACGACCCCGTATCATCCTCAAACTAACGGTAAAACTGAACGTTTCAATCGAACCCTTAAGGAAATTCTCCAGAAGTTGGTCAATAATCAGTCTCGACATTGGGAAAGTGAACTCAGTTCAGCTTTGTTATCTTATCGCAACACAAGACATGCCACAACTACGTACACGCCCTTTTATTTAACGTATGGGCGTCGTGCACGTTTACCATTCTCCCTACCTGTAGATGCTTCACAAGATCTTAGTGACCGTTTAAGTCATGTGAGCAATGCACTTCACAAGGCACGTGAAGCGACTGAAAAATCACGATTGTACCATCGTGAACAAATTAATCACCGAGCACAGGAGGGCGTGTTCAAGGTGGGCGACTCTGTGGTTGTTCATGCAGATGAGCGAATCAAACTGACAGCTCAGTGTGATCCACAGTATGAAATATTTAAGATTAACGGACCGGTAGCCCATATTCGACACCAGAGGTCAGGGAAAACTAGAGTAGTTAATGTCTCTAAGCTTCGAGTTGTCGATCCTCAGATTGTTTGGGATAATGTTCAGCCACGCCCCCGTCGTAACCCTGAGATAGGTACGCGGCAGAGTCTGAACAGGGCAGAACGCCAGTTTAACGTAGCTCCCGAGCAAGTTGAGACGCCCACGTTGCATGATAGGCAGTTGTCAAACTCCTCCCCTTCTCAGAATGATGACTCTACAAGTCAGTCCCCTAATACACTTGAAATTCCCGATGATACGGCGAATAATAATGAAAGTCAAGTGCCTGATGTAGAAGATCCGCCTAATGCGGATGACGCGTCATCTGATATGGATGAGGAGACTACCACTGAGCCAGACTCTTCGAATGAAATGGACGACTCACCGCATGGTTATTACTTGCGTAAGCGCAAACCTCCAGCCTTGAGTTCTCCTATTATCAGAAATAAACATCGTCGTACATATACTTTTCGATACCAGTGGCTATGATTCTCTGCATTACGTGGCCACTCTCCCACTTGTTGACTATGGTGCCTATGTCGAATATAACATAAGGTCATGGGCTATGCCCTTACGTGCCCCCGGTCAATTAATGAAAGTCGTGTTATCCGCGGAACATATTGGGTTAAATACGCGGACAGGTTGGTACTTCCACCCTGCACGGTGTATGGGACGTACACCGAAGGTTTGTTATGGCAACGCAATGATGGCGTCACAGCATATACCTTGTATTGTGAGTATCTTATCAAATGTCACTAGTGATCTATGTCTGGTTCAGTTGAGTCAAACTAACGATACAACCAGTAAGATATTTGAACTTGCCCCAGGTGAATTTATTGTGCAGACATTTGGAGAAAATATTCAAGAACATTGTGACGGTGTTCCTACGATGACATACACTCTGGGTGCAGGACTCTATTTGCTAAGTCCTAATAATTGTACTTTTAGTGGTGTGGATTGGAAGTTAAGTCAGGTGAAAGTGATGATTCAAATGGTTTCTTTGCTAGCAACTGTCGTGTCCTTACCACCTGTCGACATACCTACCATTCTGAATGAGTCCAACATACTAACCTCGCTAAAACTTACACCCTGGCATGACCTTCGTAAGGTGAAATATGTGCCCCTTAAGCCGTTGCGACCAGTGGAGCTAGAATACGGGTCCACTGTGTCGTTTTCCGAGATTTTGACGTACGTATTTGGTTCAATTTTGTTTGTATGCATACTGTGTTTTATTATTTTTCGTATTATGCAACGTTGCAAGCTGTGTAAATTTTCTTGTATTCCTTGTTTTGATTGTTTTTCGACGACTCTAGAGCAACCTTCTGTATCATCTGGTGTTAACACGCCTATGGCGGTTTTGTCCCAGGTCCGGCCGGCCTGTGGATTTGATTTTCCCCAACCTTCGGTTGACATTATCTTGGAAAACTGAGTTGAATGTCATTCTGCAGAATGGACATTTAACTTCCGGTAGGGAAGGTATGTGAAATTTCAAGTGAATGTTAGAGGAGTGCACGCCTTAAAAACATTTATTTGATTTCATATTTCCCTGACCATCTTTTTAATGGCTTATTTTAACCTAGTATTAATTCATGATTTGATAATTTTGCTTTTGTTTTGTTCGAACATTTTTCATTGTTATTCTTTGGTATCTGATATATCTATTTTTGAATTCATTGTTTGATGTTGGAAAGAGAGTTAAATGTCATCCCTGCAGGATGGACATTTAACTTCCGGTGGGAAGGATATGTAAAATATCGAATGAGATAATGAAGGTTTTAGGCTCATTTATATTTTGATCAGATTATTATATAGAAGATCATATATGTATCTATTTGAGTTTTTTTACATTTGCTCTAATCAGTTTTGGAAAATGTATGATAATATCAATTCACGGTTTAGTCGTACATGTAATTTCATACACTATAGTATGTTGGAGTTTGGGAGCATATCTCTACTAATTGAGCGGAAGCCAGGAAGTTCTGACGGCTTACAAACCGCCGTTTATAATTGAAGTGGTCAGGAAAAACCAATAATGAAAGTAGCTGATAACGAGACAGGCCTGAGACCTGACACTTCAGGTCAAGTTATAGATTAATTGGTACTCGAAATATAACTCGATTTACATTGTATATTGTAGAAATGAAAATAGATAAAGGTCTTCTAGTTAGTATGTAAGCTAGAGCCTACATGAATACATTACGGTATTAAAGTGACCAGATCAGGCCACAGCTTTGCTTAATTAACAACCAGTGGCAAGTGGTTATTCCGGCAGGTCCCTAATTAACTGTTACAATCCTGGAGTTAAGGGTTTTGTACCAGCCTCTGGTTCGAGTACTTTATTTGTTTGACTGTATAAAATTCAATGTAATTTCACAATGATTCAAGCAATAACATCTTGGCTTCAATCTGTACGGACGTTTTCAGGATATCTTTGATTTGCTGTACCAATGTCTATGTTATGATGCAGAAGTAATACAACATCAACCTCTATCATCACAACGAGTTGTCTTGTAGTTCTTTGGCTTTGACTGAAGACGAACTTACGGAACCAGGGTTATATAGAGAACATCCCCGTTGTCTATCACCTTCACGTAATCAACTGATAGGACACTAAAATTCTATAATATGTGCAAAACTTTTCAACATATGTGGAAAAAACGATTAAATACCGAAACGGCTTGCCATACGCGCTTAAAACTAAAGTGTTGAAGCTTATTCGTAAAGTGTTCCTTTAAGTGATTCCACAGGAACTGCTCTTTAAGTGTTTTCCCTGTGGAAACACTTAAAGGGTTATTTCAACACTTTACGATTAAAGCTACGTACACATGTATACGATTATCCGATAACGACAATGCGGCAACGACAATACGGCAAAGGCACGACAACGGTAATGCGTTTTTGGTGTACACATGACTACGGCTATAGGTATAAAAGCGGATACGACATGAGAACATTTCTTACCGCAATGGACGACGACGACTTCACCCTATCTATTTTGCTGCTGTGACGTGATAAAACCGCACGACTTATGTCCGACAACGGCAAAAAATTGCTCCAGAACCGATTCCAATAATAGACGGATAATCGTGTCGCATTGCCGGATAGTCTTATCGCACTGTCGTAATCGTTACGGATTCATGTGTACGGACCAATTCGTTTTCCTACGATCGATTTTTTTGCCGTTGCCGTATTGTCGTTCCGCATTGTCGTTATCGGATAATCGTATACATGTGTACGTAGCTTTAGTTTCAACACTTGTTTTAAGCGTGCATATTGGTGATAGTCAGTTGTCGGTGTGGGCATCATAATATAAACGAACTAACAGGAATGATGTAATGCTATATTGCTGACGGTGGTCGGTTGCCGGTGTATCCCCACCACACATAAAATTACTTAAATCGTTTATTTCATATTCGCCATGTTGGTGGTCGTCGATTGTCGGTGTGGACACCATCATATAAACGAACTTACACGAATGATGTAATGCGTGTACCGACGGCGGTCGGTTGTCGGTGTATCGCCACCACATATAAAATGACTCTCTCTCTTATATGAAATAGGGCATAATAACAGTCCGTTGTCGGTGTGGACACCATTATATAAACGAACTTACACGAATGATGTAATGCTTGTACCGACGGCGGTCGGTTGTCGGTGTATCGCCACCATATATAAAATGACTATCTCTCTTATATGAAATAGGGCATAATAACAGTCGGTTGTCGGTGTGGACACCATCATATAAACGAACTTACACCAATGACATACTGCTTGTGCTGACGGTGGTTGGTTGTCAGTGTGTACTAACCACATATAAAATGACTTAAATCGTTTATATGAAATACGCCGTGTTGGTGGTCGTCGGTTGTCGGTGTGGACACCATCATATAAACAAACTTACTCGAACTTACACGAAATATGTAATGCTGTTGCTGACGGTGGTCGGTTGTCGGTCATTTGCGTACACTTCGCCATCTATACACTTCGCCCTCTATAAGATGGCTTGCGAATCGTGTGTCTCCATTATCGCGGAGCGATATCCGATACTTTACCGTATTCTGTTCGGCCTTCATCCGGCGGAGAACAGATTCGAGAAATCTGATAAATTACAGGTTTTCATACTACTTCGGAAATAGATATTGCCTGGGCTTACAAAATATATATGTATGAATAACTTTAGTATCATCCAGGAGGTGTGGTAGATCTGTAATTTTGAACAAGGAGGACATCAGATGACTCGAAAATGGCGGGTTACGTCGGTAGACTCATCCTCTCCACAGCGCATGCTCCATTTCGCAGGCTCATTTACCATCCCTGCCTCCAATAGCGGAAGTTGACCTTTATTACGTTGCTCTGACGTATAGAGGAAACCCCACGTACGCACGGTTCAGTTTGAATCCGGTCGAACAATTCCTTCAGTTTTGCACATGAGCGAACTACTTTTCATATGCTCTGTCCAGACAAACAAGGAAAATAATCTCCAGATAATTCGTTTTAACGCTAGGTCAACTGAGGTATTATGCAGACTTGAAAAGTAATCGAAATGTTCAGCAAACTTCTATTTTCCTAAATATGATGTAGGGCCCCCAGGCCCTACATGACGAATATGCCTATAAACTGAAGTGAATACTCAGCGCAGTCTTCTTTCATTCGAACTTTCATTGTATACAAATTCTTATTCCCTGTCTGCCTCATTGACAGATTGTTCGATGTAGAAATACTGCACATTTATGTCATTGGCGAGATGCAATTTGATCTAAATCAACTACCCACATGAGCAGTGTGACTAACGTCACAGGACCTAAGCATTAGGACTGAACTCTTGGAAATCCCCACCTTCAGTTGAAATCCTGCCTATATTAAGATGAGCACTGCCCAAGTCAGAATCACCAGTGATTTTCATCAAAAATCACCAGAAATTTTCATCAAAAGTAGGTCATCTGAGAACTTGTTGGTAAGTCTCCTAATGCGCCTTCATTCCAAAAATAAATAACGATCCCCGATTTAATTTTACAATTTTTTAACTAAAGGAAACAGATTGAATAATAAAAAGTTCAGTAGATTTCAGGCTTTACGTGTGAAAATAAATTGACATCTCTTTAATGGTTTTCAGTGCCCTTGTCCAGGACCAAAACAACTTTTTGAATCGCATTATTCTCCCAACAATACAACAAATTCTTATATATAGTCCTGTAGTAGAAAGGTAGCATTTATGTAGTTTATGGTAATTCAACTTAAGACCAACACCTTCTCGGCACAAGATACCAATGATTCTATGTCATTCTCCTGAGCATGACCGGTACACAGACGAATAAATAGCATCTCTACATCACGTTGTTATCTAGATATATGAGACAACACATTTTGGGTATCGGCAATCTGATGAATGTAGAATTTGAGGATTGTACTTAGCATCTTAAATACAGCCTCTTAATACTGTAAAACATATCTGTTTAATTTCGTTTCCCATAATGTAGCAGCTACTAGTAATCAAAACATGTGTGTATATAGCAAAACTGTGTGTCTCAAGTTCACGGCAGATGTTCAAATGTCCCCTCGAACGGTAATAAATTAATAAAGACGTCAACATGTGAACTCATAGAATCTGCACTGTCGATGGTTTAATGTAATACCGGTACCATCTCTTGTGATATTTTTTAACTCTCAGACAGATCTGTTTATTTTTGTCTCCCCTGCTCTGACCTCAAAGAAAAATTTAATTATTACAACATGGCAGTATTAACTGGATTCTCGAATCCCAAGCCTATCAGACTGTTAGTTCTGATCTGTTTATAGGCCTATTGGGGTGACCCAGCTCCACTGCTGTGACCTCTAGCTCTCAAAACAATTACGGATGGCATATCCCACCAGGTTGTGTACTGTGTTATATATACAGTGAAACATACAGCCAAGGCTTTCCAATGGGCACGACATTACACTCGCTGAGCCATCAATAAATAATAATAAAAATTATTATCAATTCGGTCAGCTCAGAACTTGCTGGTAACAATGCCCTAATGCACGTTCCTGCCAAAAATCAAGGTTCTAATGTCAACGGTTCTCCTTATTTTGCCGACGAAAGGATTCGGATGGACTGACTGACTGACTGACTCACTCATTACCGAGTTAGGTGCAGGATTGGCTTTTTTTTAGATACTAGTTATTTTAGATAAATTTCCTATGCTTTAACATGGTGCTAAATAGCATACTTGGCGATACTGTGCAGATAGTTTTGCTAAACTCCGTAGTACGCAGAAAAGTGAGTTACTTTAATAGCATCTATATTCAATATTTAGCACTTTTATAATCTAGTCTAATTAGAATATATTCGCAATAAAATATCTGTAACACCGTGTCCGAGAAAGGACAATATATCCAATATTTAGCACCTTTATAATATTATCTAATTAGAATAGATTCGCACATAGGTATGTAGCTGTCGTCTGAGAACAGACAATATATTGAATTTTAGCACTTTGATAATATAATCTAATTAGAAGAGATTCGCAGTTAAATATCTAGCTGGCATCCGAGAAAGACAAAATATTCAATATTTAGCACCTTTATAATATCATCTAATTAGAAACGATTTGCACTTACATATGTAGCTGGCGTCTGGGAAAAGACAATATATTCAATATTTAGCATTTTTATAATCTATGCTAAATAGAAGAGATTCGCAGTTAAATTTCCACAAGAGCCTTTTCGGAGAAAAGACAATATATACAATATTTAGCGCTTTTATAATCTACTCTAATTAGAAGAGATTCGCAATAAAATATCTGTAACACCGTGTCGGAGAAAGGACAATATATTCAATATTTAGCACCTTTATAATATTATCTAATTAGAATAGATTCGCACATAATTATGTAGCTGTCGTCTGAGAACAGACAATATACTGAATATTTAGCACTTTGATAACATAATCTAATTAGAAGAGATTCGCAGTTAAATATCTAGCTGGCGTCCGAGAAAGACAATATATTCAATATTTAGCACCTTTATAATATCATCTAATTAGAAAATATTCGCACTTACATATGTAGCTGGCGTCTGGGAAAAGACAATATATTCAATATTTAACACTTTTATAATCTACTCTTATTAGAAGAGATTCGCATTAAAATATCTGTAACACCATGTCGGAGAAAGGACAATATATTCAATATTTAGCACCTTTATAATATCATCTAATTAGACTATATTCCCATTTAAATATGTAGGTGACGTTTGGGGACAGACAATATATTGAATATTTAGCACTTTGATAATATCACCTAATCAGAAGAGATTCGCAGTTAAATATCTATCTGGCGTCTGGGAAAAGACAATATATTCAATATTTAGCACCTTTATAATATCATATAATAAGAAAATAATCGCACTCAAATATCTAGCTGGCGTCTGGTAAAAGACGATATATTCAATATTTAGCACTTTTATAATCTATACTAAATAGAAGAGATTCGCAGTTAAATATCCACAAGAGTCTTTTGGGAGAGAAGACAATATATTCAATATTTAGCACCTTTATAATATCATCTAATTAGAATATAATTTGATTATTGCAATCAAGGACCAAAGGAAGATGTTGCTTTTGGCGTTTTGTTTCTTTCGAAATTACATTGAAGGGGATCGATTGTCTCCGAAACACCTTCGGTCATCGTTGAATGATTGGTTTGTTGTGCCAGTGAGTCTGAATACATGTCAGCTGTCTGCATCAGTGAGGTTGCCTTTATATTGCCCGTTCTGTAGGCACCAATCAAGCTTTACCTGGGACTGTCTTAAACAGCCTATATACCAGCACATGCGCGTTGTTTATTCAGGAAGAACGATAGAATAATCTCTTATTGTCTGAGTGGAGTTGCACAGACCACAAATGAAAATGTAGTTGCAACTGTCTTAAAAATCCTTACATACCAGCGCATGCGTGTTGTTTAACCAGGAAGAACGATAGAATAATCCCTGTTATTGTCAGAGGAGTTGCACAAACCAGCAAAGAATGTGTATTTGGGCCTTAAATCTCCTTATTCACCAGCCCATGCAAGTTTGAAAATATGTAGCATTTGTGCTAATTATACAATATATTTTCTTTCGGGAGCGGCAGTCCGATAATTTGCGTTTGCGAATTATCATCAATATTGAATATTTCTTCTGGCTGCAATTTAGAAAAAATATTCAATATTTAGCATTTGTGCTAATTATACAATATATTTCCTTTGGGAACAGGCAAGTCAAAGTGCTAACTAGCAGTAATCCTAGAAATTATCTTCAAAGTAGCACACCCCTTTCTAAATATCACTGATTTTGGAAATTATTTGCGAAGTAGCAGATCTGCTTAATAGCATGCTAGACAATAATAACCATTCCTGCACCATAATGTCATTACCGGACAATTTGCGATCTGTAGCCTACTTCGTAGGAAATTGGCCTACTTTACTTACTCAGTACATAATCTAGTTTCGCTCAAGAGTTCAGTTTGGTCAGGGATAACACAAATGTTCATAACGTTCCCGAACCCAGTCATGTAAACCTCGGCTAGCTTATTCATATTAGATGACCTCGAAACTCGACGTAAACAGGTCAACGTGAACTTTCAGTCATGTGAAGGCTACTTGTAATATATCCATGCAGCCGTAAATCAGACTGGCACACGCTCGTGTTTGACTGCTGGAACGGGAACATTTCTGCAACAGGGACGGAAGTAATACAATAATTCACCCGTACCGTCCAATATTCACGTCGACTGAATAACGATGAGCGCAGAAGGTGAGTCAGTATAATACATGGTCTCTGTGTATATAGGCCTAGATAATTTGAGGAATGCGTTCTAAAGGCAGTCTCTCTATCCTCATATTTGATAATCAACTCGGCTCAGCTGCCTGTGTGGCGTATCGCGGAAGTTGCGGAGAGAGGACATGTGCAACGCTGCAAATCAGTGGAGCGAATGATAAGAATGCAGTTCTATGCACTCGGATCCGTTGACGGTCGGTGCCGAGGTTAATGAGCTTAACACTACATACATATTGACAGCACCGGTAATGCATTAATGGCAGAATTTCATATGTGGTGCGCTACGAGAACAGAAAATCGTGGCTGGAAAAAGTAGGTCATGTTCCAAATGAAAAGATCAATACAACACACCACCACGTATAGGCTACTAATACCAACATGTGTTTGACACAGAACACTTCTTCATTTGACATTTGTTCAACAATAAATAATGAGTGATAAATCCTAGGAAACTCAGTATGTTTGTGAGGTCCTGTATATTTGCGCTAGGTTTGTCCGTCTGCCCATCTGTTAAGCTTCGTTTTCCTTGAGATGTTTCTAGCTCCACGTTATGAATTGGTACCAAACTTAGGGCACATGTTTTCCTTACCTCGACATAACAAAGAGGAATTCTTTTCAATTTGAGACGAAAAAAAAGGCCATAGCCAAAGGTCAAGTTGACCCGCAAATTAGGAAATAACTGTGCAATACCGAATATATCAAACTCTTAGGTTGACCTTCTCACAATTCATATACCGTGCATAATTTATGAACCTTTGAACTCCTAAGTGTGACACGTTCGCCCATGAAGTCATGGGTTCGCCGTATAAGATTGCTGTTGAACATTATCAAAATGCCTAAACACGGGTCTACAAATAGGTCAACACACAATTAGGAATAACTACAACCATTATTTCGATCTGCACGAAATCTGCTCGGAGTATCAATCTGCAACCGGTTCAAATTAAAACCCGTTCTCTAATTTCAGATATATGGAAGTCTCCGGCTGTCAAACCACCGTCAGCCGACAAGGTGAGAGAAATTGCCAACTCTCTCAATCTTGGCTGCACGGAAGAGGAAATCAAAGCTTACACAGGTATATCTACATTTAAGTTATTATAACCTCACAAACAACGGCATAATGTGACTGAAATAAATAGAGAAAAGCATCTTTCGATTCTGTTTGGACATGTATGTATAAACAGTATCCAGATGTGAGAAATAAATTATCGGATATTCGTGGTCATTTATCTGATGTTTATCACTCTAAAATAATTAGATTGGAAATTCAATCTATCCGATAGGAATTAGTGACCAATCTATTCGATTGGATATTCCATCTATTAGATTGAAAATTTCAATCTAGTAGGTTGAATTTTCTGTCTACAACAGATTCATTTTATCGTTTCCAATCTATTAGATTGAATATTTTCAATTCGACAATAAAAGATTGTTCACTAATTTCAATCTGATAGATTGAATTTCAATCTAATTATTTTAGAGAGATGCACACTCGTTTGGTAGAACCAACATAAACTCAATAAAGCTCGTTTGATATGCTTGTTATCACCCTTGTGGAGATCATCGCTTTTGCCCTCACTGGCCTAAGGCATACCGGTATATGAAGAACAGTTTTATCATATTATAGAGGAATCATAATATATATTTAGAAAATCCACTTTCCGGACAAGATATCTGTGCTGTACTGTTTCAGACTCGTTGTGGGATCTTCAATAAAACTCTGAGCTTCTCCAAGTAAACGCAATTTTTTAAAGGATTTTTATCAGCATTTTTTTTCTCTGGAATATGTGTCAGAAGAGTTAGTACTTAACTAAGAATTTAAAAAAAAAAATCCTTGTTCCCTGTGAGCGTATTTAAGCCTTTTTAATTGAAGACCTGTAGCTCAATTTCCGCCAGTTAACCCGTTAATGAGCTTAGGCGTCACGTGATCGCGTGACGTCAGACATAGTAAATTGCTACCTGTCATTAGCGAGCTATCGCCTCGCGGCCTCGCTTTCATTCCACAAATATGCATATCTGACTGAGAGCTAAATAGAGCTGCCAAAAACGCTTAAATACGCCCACAGGAGACTAGGAAGAATTTTTTTTTTAAATTCTTAGTTAAGTACTAACTCTTCTGACACATATTCCAGAGAAAAAAAAATATTGATAAAAATCCTTTAATACACGGTTAAATCGAAAACAAATATATTGCGTTTTCTTTTTACGGGGCTATGTAGACCCGTAGGGACTAATGGTCCTGTATTGTAGTCAGGAAAAACTTGAGCACATTTGGTACGGTTGCCAGGGTGACTGGTTGTTTATTCAACTGCTGTAGGCTTTGAGAGGAAGAGCAGAAGAAAAAAGTCCTCAAGTTATTCAGCTACTGCAGATAGTTTGGTCAACTATTTTGGCTAGATTTTGTTTCACCTGGTCTATATTAGTGAAGTTAAATATTTTCTGCTATTCTTATATATGTTCATATGTCATTTTCACAGAGATTTCCTGCTTTAGAGCATGAATACAAAATGGATACTATTCAGTGGTTGACTTAGAGTGTTTTCCTGAAAGGATGTCATAAATTGCTGGTTGATAAAAACTTTATTAGAACACTTAACATATACAGAAGAAAATAGTTCAAGGCAGACTTATCATATGTTTGCCATGTTGGCAAGAAATTCTAATTTTCTAGGCTTCCATTCTTGCAGAAATTGTATACAGGGTATGTAACTTAAGGCCAACACACAAACATCCCCTCCACCAGACCCTCTATACCATTCAGAACATAGACACATGCATGACACATGCATGACCTAGGTCAATGGCTTGATTCACTTAGCTGATAGGGTCAATTGATAGGGTCAAAGTCCAAGTCATTATGTTTAGATAGCAGTAAGCTACATATACAAGTCTGCATACAACCATTGTAAGAATTTATAACCTTCCAAACTAGGGTGTACTGGCAGGTGGAGGTACATGTAAATAATATTTTGCCATGAGAGGATAGATCCAGTCCATCTAATCATGAGGATTTTACATTGTATCTCAATATTCATCTTTTGTCATTTACTGCTGAAGGATATGCAAATATTGGTAACATGCAGAGAAGACATTAACACCTCAACAAAAGTAAGTTCCCCCCTAAACATTGGTTAATATTTTCTAAGATATTTATGCGATTGTAACGAGATTTCTCACAGAGCATTAGTGTGACCAGTGCAAGAATCAGTGAAAATGATTACCCCGTAGGTGATGCTATGCCTGAATGAACATGAATTCAATGCGAGACGGTCGCATTTCAAAAATTGCAAAACAGATTATCAAAGACAGATTTTATTCAATCACGAACACATCCTAACAGTTAGAGCAAGGACAGTGATATCCAATCACACGGTTTGACTAGAGCAACAATCGGTGAAAATGATTACCCTTTACGTGGTGCTATGCCTGAATGAGCATGCATTGACTGTAAGACAGTAGCATTTCCATAAATTGCAAGACAGATTATTAAAGACAGATTTTATTCAGTAACGAACAAATCCTAACCGATAGAGCAAAAACAGTGATATCCGATCACACGATTTGACCAGAGCAGCAATCGGTGAATATGATTATCGTGTAGGTGGTGCTATGCCTTAACCCTGTCAGGCCTGGAGGGCCATTATAGCCCCACCTACCAAACTTTCTCTCTTAGCTTCGGAGCAACAACAAACTAAAAGCAGACATTTAACACGTAGTTTGTCATATTGGGGTGATTTTGAACGTAATTGCATACTCCCAGAGCAGAGGATCATAGGTAAATCACTGGGACTTTTGGGACCTTTCCAGGTCTGGGGGGCTACGTTTAAAAAAATGATGAAAACATCACTTTTCTGGTACCTCACATGGCCGCCATCTTGGATTTACCCATGATCCTCTGTTCGGGGGATATGCAAATACAATGTACGTTCAAACTGACCCCAATATGACAAACTAAAAAGTCTGCTTTTATTTTGTTGTTGCTCCGGAGATAGGAGAGAAAGTTTGGTAGGAGGGGCTATAATGGCCCTCCAGGCCTGACAGGGTTAAGGCATAGCACCACCTACACGGTAATCATATTCACTGATTGCTGCTCTGGTCAAACCGTGTGATTGGATAGCACTGTCTTTGCTTTAGCGGTTAGGATTTGTTAGTTATTTAATAAAATCTGTCTTTGATAATCTGCTTTGCAATTTATGGAAATGCTACCGACTTGCATTCAATGCATGCCCATTCAGGCATAGCACCACGTACAGGGCAATCTTTTTCACCGGTTGTTGCTCTGGTCAAACCGTGTGATTGGATAGTACTGTCTTTGCTCCACCTGTTAGGATCTGTTCATGATTGAATAAAATCTGTCTTTGATAATCTGTTTTGCAATTTTTGAAATGCGACCGTCTTGCATTGAATCCATGCGCATTCAAGCATAGCGCCACCTGCAGGGTATTCATTTTCACTGATTGTTGCGCTGATCAAACTGATACTCTGTGAGAAATCTCGTTACAATCGCATAACTATCTTAGAAAATATTAGCCAATGTTTAGGGGGGAACTTACTTTTGTTGAGGTGTTTATATGGGTACAACTACACTAATGCACTATAGATCTTTATTGAGAGAAATATGTGAGACTACAAATTGTATGGCTCTTCGCCATGGAACTGAACATCAAAGAGTTAGTGGAATTATTCCAACAGCCTATTTTACATTTAAATAGCCCCGTTTCAGTGCCTAAGGCTCTAGTTATAAATTTCAAATTACTTTATGTTCACTTGATAATGGCTACGGCAACAGGGCCGAGAAGATCGTACATTAAGTTACGCTAACGTGGAGAAGCTCCGAATTTGTAGAACTAGAGATTTTTGTAATTTGTGTTGTTGTAATGAACACCCTGATATCATAAACTGTGGACGGGAAGAGTTAATATTAGCAGTTGGTGTTTAATCAAGAAGACAATGGAATACACGGATGTTGCTTTATTTAAGTACAGTGAAGAATATAAAGTAACAATGGCGGGCTATACGCCGTACCATATATCATTTCTTCGTGTCCATGAGTGAAAGTTTGGCAGTTACTTTCCGAAGGGCGGTGGTTCTCTCCGGGTACTCCGGCTTCCTCCACCAAACAAACTGACTGTCACCATATGAGTGAAACAAACTTGAGTGTGACATTAAGCCAAATTCCCTCCCTCCTCCCTCATTTCTTCGCTATAAAGCCGGTTGCGCACATTGCAACACCGAGAGTGAAGGTTGGTCATCACAGGGACAATCCACGGGTGAAATACCTATGTGCCGTTATAGCTCAGTCGGTAGCGCGTCGGCGCGATAAGCCGGGGTCGTGGATTCGAATCCCGCTGACGACCAATTTATTCTTTCTCTCTCAAAAACCATTTCATATATAATACTGTAGCACTGGACAACTATTTTGCTTTCAAAAATCAATTGTAAAACACAGAATTGTTGATGAATAATGCAAAGCTATCTGGCCCAACATGAAAATGCCATTTTGGGAAATGGCCGCCTTAGCTCCCCATGGGTCTGTTCGAAGTGACTCTATATCCAAAAATGTTTCTGACGCCTTCATCTTACTTGTGCCAAATTTCGTGCTTTTATGAAGAAAAGTACAATTCGATGGAAAATCTTAACATACTGACTGGACTATATCAGACAGCAGGTCCTTCGTCCTCAAGGCGGTCACCCTTGTTCTTTTATAGATTCGGGTGTGTCTAATCACTCTCAGAGTAAACGCCATTTAACCTCGGGAACATTTAACATTTGTGAAAAGGGATCAATATTCACGTGTTTTCTTTTCTCTATTTTCAAATATATCCGCATATTAATAATCTACATGAGGGCATCCCCGTCATCTACATCGAGAAGAGTCTCTTTAATCCAAGATGGATTTGTTTGTGATACCATTGTATAAATAAATCAACTTCTAGAAAGTTTAGAGTTTGACTAGTAGATTGAAAATTTTCTTTCAACCATTGATGTTTCACGGCTTAATGTCGATAAATAAATGTCCATAAGGTCTCAATACGTTTTCCTGAAGTAGTCGGCTAGTCTAGGATAAAAACGACGACCTAATAAGGAAATTTGTTGCTCGTCGATCGGATTCACCGTAATTGCATTATGTAAGGACTCCTCCATATCTGATATATACTTTTCCATTTTTGAGATTCATATATCCTTCACACACCGTTGTTAACTGATTACACGTGCAATCTTTAAAGTTAAAGCACCATGGAACTCATATTGTTCTCCTGCTTGTTCCCTATTCATGTGATCCCCACGTGTTAATTGTATATATCTTCGTAAAATGTGGGGTCTGCGTAATTACAAGCGTCTAGTCCGTCATTCATAATCCAGCCGTCGTCCATTAGAGAATATCCGCGTCCATAATCCAAAGACCTATTCCATTTCCATATAACAGTATTAGCACCAAATTCAAAAAGACAAAAGTATACATAAACATAGGCTTGTTTCCTGCAAGAGAGAAGCGGTCAACAATTTTCAATGATGCCGGCAAGACATCATGATGTTCCAAAATATCAAATCCGTATCGCTGATCAGTATTCTTAATCCATAATATTCGTTATAGAGTCGTCATCTAAAAATGATGTGCCTCAGTCACGCTTTGATTGTGACTGTTCATATGAGTACCATGAAGATCTTGAAGTACATGGGCTCATACGGCCCCTAGCCCCGGGTTAAGCGGAATTAGACACATGTTACGAAACGTAGCGCCATAGATCTTGCACGCTAGATCTAGAAGATACATGACATGTATTAGCCATACCTGTTGATGTTAACGTTTGAACTTCCTCACTAAAACTTCAGCCGGATGATCATGCTTGTCCTATATATAGGCTCTGTTCTTATAAATGTATACCGCTCATGTACAATGCCCTAGTACATTTGCACCCTCTGTGAATTAAATCGAGAAATGTCCATTATAATGCATCAAGATATGACTTTCCAACTTCGCCACTGCGCCAGTGTAGAGAATAGTCGCGATTACTCTAGACCATCCGCTACTACAACATGCCAAGTCGTCAATAGGTCGTCGTCGGTCGAGGCGCCGGAGGGGTAGAGAAAGCTCGGGACTATTTGCAAACTATATTTGGCATGCCTCATTTTCATCTTGTTTTCGAGTTCATGCTCCGAAGATGAAATAATCAGCTAAAGCAGATAATTATGTATCAGCCCAGTAGGGTCGGACAGATACGTTATGTAGGACTGTAATTTTTATAGTGTCCTTGATTTTGTGCTTTGAATGTATTTATTGCTAGCATACCTATTATGTTCAACTTACATATGTGTTAATGTTTCGTTATAAGCACAATTGCTGTATCTTTAGGGTTTGCTGCTTTCCGGTTCAAAATATGTAGCCAGCTCGATAGTTCATTTGCATACACTTTGCCATCCATACGATGGCTTGCGAATCGTGTGTCTCCATTATCGCTGAGCGATATCCAGTACTTTACCGGATTCTGTTCGGCCTTCATCCGGCGGAGAACAGACCCGAGAAATCTGATAAATTACAGGTTTTCATACCACTTCTCAAACAGATATTGCCTGGGCTTACAAAATATATAGGTATGTATAACTTTCGTATCATCCAAGAGGTGTGATGGATCTGAAATTTTGAACAAGTAGTTCATCACATGACTCGAAAATGCCGAGTTACGTTGAGGTTACGTCGGTGGACTTTAGCTGATTAGCTGACGCAGTAACGTGGTATTGATTTATGGAAATTCCCTCCTGCAGTTGCCGAAAGTAGGCTGAACATGGATACACACGATCCCAGGGTCAGTCTTACCGCGTATAGATGACCGAGATGGCTACAGGTTGCTCGATAGTTTTCTGGAACAATGCTAAATCGTAGAATCTAATAAAAATGGGGATTTCGCTAGCATTCAGTTTGCCAGCGTTCTTTCTATGCGGTCTTATTGTCTCAATCCGGAAAACACATTAACTATCTAGTTGAACAATCCTTCCACAACTGTTATCATTAAAGTTAATATTTTTCTTTTCCATTGAATTTACATTAAAAATTACATTATTCCCATGACCGTTTGTGGCATAATATCGCGCGGAAACTTCAAACAGCGCATGTCAGTTGTAGGACTTCCGGTACCATGGACGCTGAGGGAGATCAGCTCAAGAAGGAAAACCAGGAGAAACACCTCATTAGAAGAGATCCTTCCCGGGTAGAATCAAGGGAATGTCCATTTCATTTGGATATATACTTTATCTCCTGATTAGAGAGAAATACAAGGAGGACTATGTGAGCGGAAACACATCCTACAGCATGTGATGTGCCTCACGTGCGGCGGTTCACGGTTTACAGCTGTGAGCTGTGTCTCGAATGAAAATGTTATGCCCTAATTTAGTATATTCTTTGATAGGTATTCACTATGAGGGGTTATAATGGTCGTTCGTCTTCTGCAGTCTGTCGGATCTGATTATTATATTAAGGGAACATAACTTAATGACCTTACCTTTGGCTACATTTGGTGTTTCACCTCATTACTATTAACAGATCACATCAATGGCGCTATGAAATCTTACCAGCGCGTACACGAAATGGTGGAACCCGCACTTCCGGTAAAGTATCCCAGAACTCCTGGTTATCGTCCGCAACCGGAAGAGAACTCACACAATGCTTGGTGAGTGGAGAGTTTCTATGATAATACGCGGATTTACTTATTATAATGTATTATTGAGGGCTCTCAGATTTTCAAACGGCATCATTAGGTTATGAGTTTTTCGTCAGTTCATTGGAGACGACTGTGAGACAGAATCTAGTCAATTATAGCTGTCGTATTATTTTAACTAATCCAATATTCAGTGAGTAAGTGAATACTGATAAAGATTCCATGCACTCATAAATATTTATTGAACAATTCAGGTATTATCGTTGTGATATCAAAGGGGCGGAGTCGGGTATACTGTCTGGTAAAAGAGTTGGTATCAAAGATAACACGGCTGTGGCTGGTGTCCCAATGATGAACGGTAGTAAGATCATGGAAGGATATGTTCCAGAATTTGACGCCACCATCGTCACACGGATCCTAGATGCAGGTTTGTTGAGTTTCCCTTCATGTCAAAATCCAGCCCTGTTTCAAATACTCTTTCTCGTGGCTGGTTATCTCCCTCTGACACCAGGTGGCTACCGTCGGCTATAGAGACAGGCACACGCCATCCAATCCGTTATCAGCAATTGTCACTGATCAATTGAGTGAATAGAACACCTAGATTTGGAGAAAGGCTGCTTAATCGTCACTCAGATTGCATATCTCCGACTCACATATACCCTCTGACTGCAATAGGGTTGAAAATCGCTACCAAAGATGCATGCTTCTCGTCTCGGTTTTTAAGCAGCTTGTGAAGTACAGGAACTTCGACATTTCGAAGCATGCACATTTGATGGAATAGCGAAGTAAGCCAAACAGTCTTAATGAAGTATCATATGGGACATCTAAAACGAGATTTAAACAGTTGTTCACGGCGGTCACCCAGCAATAAATATAGGTATCGGATAGAGCTAAGATTCAACGTTTTTCGTGGAGGCTAAATTGCTACATCTATTTGATTAAAACTCTTTCGTTTAATTTAACCGTCTCACATTACTTCGAATTTCCGTCTTAGTTTCCACGTTCCTCTCATAGGTGGTCACATTATCGGGAAGACGGCATGTGAGGATTTGTGTATTAGTGGCGGAGGATTCTATAACGCCATGTCACCGATCCTTAACCCTGTGAGCAAAGAACATCTATCAGCGGGGTCCAGCTCTGGAAGCGCAGCTTTGGTAAGGCCAGACATTTCTCTCAGATACTAATTTCAATGAATATTACAGTGAAACCTGGTATGTAATAACCTAGGTATACATGCTCACGCTCGCAATCGCTAGTAATTCTGGGAAGGAAACAATTCCAAAAAATATTAGAATGTTCTCGTCTTCTTTTATAGATAGGAGGAACGAGGTTTGATGTGACTTAAAACAGCTAAGCAAGCATGCACGAACCGCCACACACACAAAGAACAGTCCAACTATTTGAGAGCATTCGAAAAACTCGGAGTGTGATTTGGTTCGATTACTGTTTAAGGTAGTCCGCTGGTGATTTTGGGCTTTGGCAGTCATTTTCTATGTTTTTGCCTATTTTTCCTACCTGGTTATCTCCCTTTTCTAGGTTAGGAGATCGGAATTTCCTTTGAAAGACTTCTAGCCGAGAATTTTGCTCAGCAACATCCATCCAATTTGATAATTTTTTATAGACATTATGATTATCTTCTACAGTTAGAATGTACGGAAAAAGTTAAATATATTTATATGATTTTTTTTCAAGAATACGCTTCAACCGAGGGCTATTCCCTTTCTGGGTTAACAAATTAAGCATGGATCAGTCTATTTACCATTGTCTAACGATTAAAAAATGCACACGAACATATACAGTTTTCTTTTTTTGTCTTATGTTAGACAATTATGAATGCAACAACAGATATTATTCAAAAAGTTAATTACTTTGATTCTCAACCAGCGGACATCCTTAGGGACTAAACAGAATGTTGTAGGTAGTAGATGATAGGTCAAATACCGTGAATACGAGCAGTGATAATGGTCATTTTCGACATTTCCCTGCAATAACCTTAAGTAATATTTAATAGTAGCTTCATCTCAGCCAAGGCTGAATCTTCTACATCTGATAACGTCCTTTCGTACGGACATCCATATCCTGTCAATGTCTTGGCTGGTGGAGATGTTTAAGGTTGAGGTGGTGGCTAACATACTAGGCGGTTGTGTCCGATGAGAGGGTCATGTCTTTTGTGAACTGAAATGAGAGGGTCCATCAAGGTATCTAACGATTTTAACGATCTAAATATAAGAAGGCGTATGGAATCTAATGCTGATATGATAAATGATGGGTAAGGCTTGGTGATATTGAATCTATAGACAAGAAGAAAAGGGTATTACAATACTGAAAAATCAAACTTGAACTGCTTCCATCAACAGTTGGCTTTGGGGGAGATAGATTTAGCGACTGGTGGCGATCAGGGTGGATCCATCCGCCTGCCCGCCTCATGGTGCGGTATTGTTGGACTTAAACCGACATATGGCCTGGTCCCTTACACGGGCTGTATGGCCATTGAGATGACGATTGACCACTGTGGACCGATGGCGAGAACTGTGGAGGACTGTGCCCTTATGTTAGAGGTAACTATAGTCACAACTGTTCCCATCAATAATGCCTGCTTTTGATAGTCTCAAGCGACGAGTATTTATCTCCGTGTGCTATAACCCGTACCGTATAAACGTTCATTTTGATGCTCCTTACCGGTTATTTTCTGGAAGCTAATGCCTTCTCCTCCACGCTTGTCGCTTTTATTAAAGTTCGCAGTGCTGATGATTAGCTGTGCACGAGCCGTTTTCACAGCGACTCCGACCTTCCCCATATCACTGTAGACGCCATATTGTATGTATTTGGGCCACTACGCATGCGCACTGGGATTGACATGAAGAAAATGGCGTCTACCGTAATATGGGGAAGGTCGGGGTCGCTGTGAAAACGGCTCGTGTACAGCTAATCACCAGCACTGCGAACTTTAATAAAAGAGACAAGCGTCTAGGAGAAGGAATCAGCTCCCAGAAAATAACCGGTGAGAAGCATGAAAATGAACGTTTATACGATACGGGTTATAGCAGACGGAGATCAATACTCGTCGCTTCTGACTATCAACCGCAGGCATTATTGATAGGAACAGTTGTGGCTAGAGGCAACTATAATGCTGAACCTTCTTAACGGTTGTTGTCGTCGTTTTTCTTGTTGCTCATACAAAACTGGTTGATGCTTCCTCAGTTTGTAGATTAGTTACACAACTCTGTGAAGATTTAAGAGTTAATGACCGCCTTAGTGAATATTAACTAGAATGAAAGTAACTCCGAAAAGTGAAGTCATTGTGATATTCTATATTTCGGTAAAGGTTATACCATCGCCAGACCTTTACCGAAATATAGAATATCACAATGACTTCACTTTTCGGAGTTACTTTCATTCTAGTTTATATGAAACTAATCTGTGGGACATCTGGATTTAGTGAATATTATCGTGTAATAATTTTTCAATGTTTAGGTTGCGACCTCATCAGAGAACATCGCGGCTACTTATTCCGTGTTAATGGGAGAATTTCGTGACTGGTGCTGTCCGCTCACGAGATGCAGCTGTGTGAACTCCGCCCACTGCGCAGTGAATGAACCAATCGTCGCTCAGCTTTGTAGCACTGCGTCACAAGAATGAGAGGTCACCAGTTCGGCACGCGAATGAAAGAAATTACAACAACCGAACGAAAATAATCGTGCGAGACTCTCTGTATGTTTTGAGGTCTGGACCAATCAGCGCCCGGCTATAAGACGGAGCATGTTAGAATGACTAATGTTCACTCATCGCCCTGATATATCCGAGTCAGAACAAGTGTGGTGATAATGTATTTTAATATCTAGCGGTGCAAAAGACCTTAAATTAACGTAGAAATGTACCGTGAAATTTAAATAAAACATTGAATTGATGGGCCGCGAAATCCGTATGGGAAGCGGCCCTTAAACTACAATTTCAATCAATCAATGGTGATAATGTCCGCCTGGCGCGTTGCAATTGTGACTTCTAAGTGTTCAACAGTTCTTCTTTCGGCCACACGCCACAATCCTGCTTTAATAGTCTCTTTCTCGGCACACACACGGCATCCACCTGAGTGCGTGCTCGTGATGGTTGCTCGTCTCGTACCGGGTATAAACGTGTCTCCCCATGCACCTTTAAAAATGCGCGAGTTTGGTTGTAGCTTAAATATTTACCTCTGTGCATCTAGCCAATGGGTCGATCACAGGATTCCAGGACTTACATTACCTTCAATGATGAAGTTCATGAAAGCATCATGTAATGGACCTCGAGATATCCTCCAAATGAAAGACCGATGGCACCAATGGCCATCTTCTAGATTCTTTTTAAGATTCCTAAGGAAGCTTGGTAAATAGATGTCCACGACGTGTGTGCGTAATGCCTTTGAGGTATCACGAAGATGATGAATAAGTTAGTAAGTTAAGGTAGTCATGTGACCTATAAGGACTCCGAGACGCATATTGTGGTTCACACAGTAGTTCCAGCAAAGAATGGTGAAGAATTCATCGGTGAGGTAACATCTCGGACTTTGGATCCATTGATCATTTGTTAAGTACTGTGGGGTGGAGTAGTAAGTTAATGACCTACTAGCGAAGTTCAAGCATACAAACACATGTTATGAGACACGTCAGTAAGCCTACATGTGGGGAATATCTGGTTGAGGTAGTTAGATATCAGCTCTTGTATTTTTTCCAGGTTTTAGCTGGTTTTGACGATGGACACGATCCAAGACAACCTGCTAACCTGACGGTTCCCGAATACACAAAGCTGGTAAGCCACATGATCTCACAATATCAGTTCACCGTTAACCTCTTAACTTTTCCTTATTGTGAGAACATCTTGTTCACAGCATAATGGTATGATAGTGCTGAATGTGTTTTCTCTGGAAATGGTACCGTAACGTTATCATATCGAAAAACGCCTGACGGTTCGCTAGTACCGCTATGGTACCGTTACGGAGAAAAGGTAAGACCGCTTTGGCACTACCTCGATGTGCACGTGGGTTTGCTGCTAGGGGCCGTGTGCACAGGTCATCCAAGATGTTCACATGAACGCACAATAAAAGCGTGGCTGGGATACAAATTCTCACAGAGATCACTTTTGGTTCTTGTGATGTTTTTAGAAATATGCAGTCAGTGTATTTGTCTTTGAGATCATATGACTTCTTGTCAGTACGTCGGCATCGTTTTCTACTACCTTATTAATGTTGCGTTCAATTTCGCCATCGAGGAACTTTGGTTGTACGTTTAGACTGCATAGAGGATTGTTCTTGCCTCCAGATTGACAAAGGGCATGCATGATTGACTGCGCATCGTACTCGTAGGTTTGCATCCGTCCGTCCATTCTAACTTTATTCTCACGAAGTAGGCTCTCATTTGCAAATTGTCCGGTAATGAATGAGTGAGTTAGTGAGTGAGTCCATCCGAATCCTTTCGACGGCAAAATAAGGAGAACCGTTGATATTAGAACCTTGATTTTTGGCATGAAAGTACGTTAGGGGACTGTTACCAGCATGTTCTGAGCTGACCTACTTTTGACGAAAATTTGACCTACTTAGGGGACCTATAGCATTACGCTTGGACCCGCAAGTCATCTTCCGCACCCTACTTCGTAGGTCCTGTGACGTTAGTCACACTACTCATGTATTAGTTCTGCATTTTGTTCTGCAGCTCAAAGAAGATCTGACAGGCAAACGTGTAGCTATTGTGACAGAAGGGTTTGACACCACTGATAAGGAAGTGGCCGATATTGTCCGGGCTGCCGCCAACAGATTAACGGAAGTTGGTGCTGTTGTGGAGGAAGTTAGCGTCCCAGTTCACAAAGATGGTGAGCTTTCATGGATATCAGATGCGCATGCGCGTCGATATCTTGATCATGCGACACTTGAGGCAGACTTGCTTTCCAATTTGCAAGATTCATTGTAGACCGTTTACTGGATAGCGGTAGTAACTGTTTGCCTTTATTTGTTTTAATGTAAGCGAATCTAGACGGCCGTTTTGTGTATAACACGCACATTTATTATGTAAGCATGTAAGAATCTCTCTGTCATTTGTGACATTTTATATCCTTTCAGGTCGCCACATATGGACTCCCATAACTTTTGAGGGATGCTACCAAACTATGATTCGTGATAATGGTAAGATAACGTAATAGGAACACATTATTAAGGCTTTTTCCCCCGAGTACAGCCTCAATATATTAAAATCGGGCCTATGTCGCGTTTTCAAAGCAGACTCGGAACTTTTGACCCTTGTGTCTTAATGTTCAAGAGAGACAGAGATTCAAGAATGTTATAAGTTGAATGTAGTTGAAACCTATGAATGTGCATATTTCGCCTTTAAATTTATGTTCCGTGCAGCAGCACCTAAAATCTGACTTTGGAATAATGGTGGCTAAAAATCTCCAATTACATGGCCAGGTGCCAACCAATCCACATCGGTACTCGTCATTGCCAGAGAAAGGGCAAAGATTGTCAAGGTCAAGTTTGGCGAAACAAGACTAGAACTGGGAATGATTGTTATTTACTGGACATTTGTAATCAAAGAACTCAAGAAAATGTGTTAGAAAGTAAGAGCTCAAACTACTTTTTCACTTGCCATTACACAAACTTCGGAGTGTAAGGTGGGATTTTTCCAACGTTAATCCCTGGAATCAAGGGAGATAATTTAAGATTGGTCTATGCTATACCATTTGTGCCAATAACATCGACCTAACCGTGCGTATATCTGAAACGTTTTAGCACGGCTGTGCGATGTCAACACGCGTCTAGTGCGAGTGTTCATTTCGGAGATTCTATTTCACAGGTGTGGTAAGGAAAAGGACTTCTGCTACCATAAAAGTAACAATAGAATAAAATGAACAAATTACCAGACGGAATTTCTTTCTCAATTTTAACTGTAGTTTCCGTCGTGAAATAGATGAACTAAGCGACACAAATAGCCCTATATCCACGTATGTTCCACGCAGCCTGTCTCAGCTGACAGAATCACTCCCCATTTGAGAGACCACATTAACTCAACCACTGATATTGGCAAGATGTCAACTGTGCCAGGAGCATCATGTCAATATCAGTGGGTGAGTTTTTTTCTACAAAGGGGAGCAAGGTTTTCCAAGTGTACCATATTTTTTCAACATTTCATCATAATCTTTGTTCATAATCAATCTGAGTAGTGCAATAGAAAAAATAATGTTATCATATGCGTGCTCAATGTTTGTTTTACGCACGGTTAGTGCTAGAATGTTTATAATTTTAAGGCAAGGGGAAACTTTGCGTAAAAGGTCATAATTTTCCACACACTATAGTGTGTGGAAAATTATGACCTTTTACGCAAAGTTTCCCCTTTGGTTATATATAACCATGCGTAAAATAACCACTGAGCACACCTATTGTACGGTTTATTAGTCACCAGCAGAATGGACGTTTTTAAGACACGTGTAATAATATATCAAGTATTCCAGATACTTGTTCAACCAGCTGGACAATCATTTACCAGTCATAACATCGATACCCTGCGAACAGTGGATAATAAGCTTCGTGTCTCCGCTGGTATAGCAGCTAAGGCACAAAGCATATAGATACGGTTTGCAAGGTATGGTATGAGACCAGCCGAAATCAATAAAATAGGCTGATGTCATTTTGACAGGTGAATAAGTAGCTTCGGCTTTTGTTTCCTCGGTTATTTCGATGTTTATTCGACGTGGATGGGCGGATACTAAGCCTCCATATATCTTCTGTTTCAGCCCACACGGTTGGATGGAAAGGTCAATATTTTCCTTCGTTGTTGGATAAACTTGGCCAAGGGTACGCCACTCGCTCTCTCGACTTCCCCGAACCAGTACGCATGCTCATGATTCTGGGGGAATACATGAAGACGGCGTACCATGGGAGATTTTACGCCAAAGCTCAGAACCTTGGACGTTTCCTGAACGATGAGTACAATAAAACGCTCAAGGACTATGACGTCATGATCATGCCAACAATTCCTCATACCGCCCATAAACTCCCGACAGTTAATTCAACAGTTGCTGGTGAGCTTCTAAGTCTTTGACGCCAATTGTGATGCTTTCTGTTATTTAATTACCGTCTCATGAAATAATATTTAATCTGAATTAACGAGGGTTATATGAGATTACATAGGGGAAATACATTTGTGTGTGACGGTATAGTAAGCCGTTTTGTTTGAAATCCAAAATTGGCAAAACCAGCCTTGTTGAAGTTTAATTACTGAAATATTCCCCTAAAAAAATTGGGATTGTGGAGAGACTTTTACCGATTTAATTCCTAGAAAAAAGTTTGGCCAGGTGCACTGACACGTGTCTCCCGGTGTAAATTTTTGGTCCGTACTTTCCCTTTCACTTTCCCTATCATTCAGCGTGAGGAATATTTTTATCAATTGATAACTTATGTACAGTATGCATGAAATTATACTACTATTACAACAAAGTATCTTTTCTCTTACGATGATGACAATTTTGTCAACTTCAACTCGAAAATATTCCCCATACCAGGGCATACGTGTAGGAAGGCGAGGAAAGGTACAAACCATACGCTGGAAGTCACGCATCAGTGTACCCGTCAGTGCGCCCGTCAAACTTCTGTCGAAGGTCCACTGCATACGACTGGACTGATGATTGATCAAATGTCCTCGATGAACTACGACATTTTGATATTTTTGAAACATCTATATGGAGGATTTCCCTCTATAGCCGCTGTATGTTTAGATGGGTAAATGGCCCCCGAACAGGTGCGGTAGAAGTGCCAAAATTAAAATATTACATATTCAAGAAATTGTTCAGCTGGCATGAAATACAATATTAGATTGTATACTCTGAAAATCTCCAAGGCACGGAGTCTCATCATTCTCGAATAACAAGGCCGTGAAGTAGTGCATTCGTGTAAAATCATCATTTTTGAAGCGAAAACACCTCATATTTCTTTCTATAAACATATGAAGATACACGATAACCAGAACCAGCTTGATACAGCATATTCGCTGTTCCAATACGTAGTATTAGACCAAATCTGGTCGTGGTTATCGTTTTTCATGTGTTTACAGAGTATAAATTGTTTTCACCTCAGAATCAACTATTTTGCACGAATACACCACTTCACGGCCCTATTACTCGAGAATCATGAGACTAAGTGCCTTGAATTACAATATAATATTGTATTTCGTGCCAATTGAAGACTTTCTGGTAGTGGGCGTGTTTGATTTTAGTACTTCTGTATTGCACCTGACCTGGAGCCAATCACCCATCTCAAGATACAAGATCCGTTGGTAGTTTTGGGTTCAAAACCTAATCACCATCACACACAGATTTTTTCCACATGTTAACTTCACTTATCATTCACAACAAAGCTGTCGATTCTACATAATTGTTACATCTATAGACTTGAGCAGAGTAACTCTTCAGCATTCTGTGGTAGAATTTGGTTATTCTATAAATAGCAGACTCGAATTTTTTTCTGAGTTACCCTATCTAGTAATTATCTGAGTTAATCTTTGTAATTATTTGTGGAACCTGAGACAATTTTTGTTTATCACGTTTTCTGTTTGCAGAGCGTCTTGATGCAGCTTTGAAACACGTCCCCAACACGGCACCATTTGACGTGTCCGGGCATCCGTCTCTGTCAATCAACGCCGGTTACTCGAACGGGCTTCCGGTTGGCATGATGATAACTGGCCGCCATTTTGAAGACGCCACAGTTCTCCATGTCGCATATGCATTTGAGAAACTCAGAGATAAAAAATGACACTAGATATCATTTGGAAGGGACGAGCTTACATTGCCTCAAGTTCTGTACCCAAACTAGGTGTTGTGTGTAATTAACACTGGTCATGTGTCTTGGTCTATGCTGTACTATCGTATCAGTCAACTCGTATTCTATAGGATAGCTCTGTTGGTGGTGTTCTTTTCTACGTACATTCACAACCCCGGAGCCAAACCATTGCCGAGCTCTCGAGACTGGAAGTATCTGCTGGACTTAATTTGACGACGCCGATTTGCCACAAAAACGAATTCGAATCTGTATCACCTTGCCCTGATATATAGCCATTGTATAGAAAAAAACTGTTCAAATTTATCTACACAAGTAAGCTGGCGGGTGTTTGTGTAACCCGTGAGCCGAGAATATGTGATTCAATAACGCATATGAATAGTGGTTATTAAGAGTGTCGGTCTGCCATTGAGCTCAACTGAAACCGTTTCTTGGAAAGGACTGAATAGAAAGGCAAGATGATGAACACTTGAATCCCTTAATTGTTGTAGCAAACGGTATCGGCAACTAGGGCCAAACATATACTTCCCAACCTCGAAGGATCCGGAATGGTTTGGCACCAGGGCTGTGAGTGTACGTAGAAGAGAACAACTCACCAGAGCTACCTAGCTAACCAATAACGTTATGTTACATTTATATATTTTATAAGTCGGGACATTGGTGTATGATGAAGCAATATCACCACAGATACTAACATTATGTGAGGTCCGAATCGATTCGATACTAACTGGGCTGTAGGCTGTGAATCCTAGTACTTCAATAGGATCACAATTTCCTGTTTAACTTATCAGGTATGACATATGTCACCGTGTGGATGGCGATTTCGGATGAACTGACATTAATTGCGGGTTGATATCGCAATGTTTTGCGAGGGACGCGAATTCTTCAGGACGGTCAATCGTATGGCGGTGATTTATCGTTTCCAGTAATGAAACACGTGTGACGCCGAGTGCTGCCTGAACTCTGTATCAATGTATCCTCAAGTGGACTTTACTGTAAACACGCGTATGACTTGAGATAATAATTGAGTATCATTTTCCCATTATATTATTTTATACGTTATCATTGGTTTAAGGAGTTGGAGAATATTGTATCTCATTTATCACACACTGTTAACTAATCTAGGGCGCATGTTTTCATCCTAAATCTTGCAAGAACTTTGTTAAACAAGACTTCAGTACAGTACAAGCGTTCTGTTATCTTTCAATACAACAGAGTCAAAACACTTCTGTATTTCCTGATGAAAACAGATAGTATTGTCGTAGGCGCTAGATAAATCTCAAATTAATTCCGATGCAAAATCGACGGCTGATCAGGTTTGAGAAAGACTGTCTGGGCTTTGTGGAGAAGGCCAGTACTTCTGCATGATAATTCGTATCTTTCTTACGTCAGAACAGCTGTCTTTCCTGTCCATGTAGTCCGTGAGCTACAGGGGCTCACCTTGCACCCCCCCACTACAGACCGAAACTATGTTTTTTATGTGCTTTAGGACATGTCAAATAAGAAACAATTTGTTAACAGTCGATAAACTGGGACTCACTACCCATTTAATCACTCTGAAATTACTCCTGTGTTAATAAGTACAATTTTTGTGACAATAGGGGGTAGGGTTACAAGAATAGTCTAATCTTCCATAATTATTATCCAATCTTTATAATGTTGGCCACATATTATTCAGCATTGATTGCTGCATCGAATATTTACAAGATAATATCACTATTTGTTGGGTATGACGTCACACAGGGACCATACATACAAAAGTAGGAGTAGTAGCGAAAGTGGGCGTTTTGGGGTGCGTGAGGGTGTGCTTGAGCGATTGAGGGACCATTCTTGGTTCGAATGCGTCGTGTGAGGTGTCAAAGTGAAGCCGTCGGTATGTAGACCACGACTTGAAGGATCTCCACCTGTGACGTCATTGGTGACGTCATCAGTAGGAGTAGTAGACAAAGTAGGCATTTTGAGGGTTTGAAGGAAGGTTTTTGGGGTAGAGATGGACCATCCGTGGTCTAAATGGACCGTGTGGGGTGTCATCTTGTAACTCTCTGCATGTAGATGACGAATGGTATGGTTTTTGTTGGAAGTCGCATCGTGCTACTCATGCGCAGTTGAGCAGTAGCAACAAAAGATGTCATTTTGGGGGTGGGCAATGACATGTTTCGGCAATCAAGGGACCCATGTTTGGTCCAAATGGACAGGTTGGGGTATCCTAGTGAAGCTTTCATGTGATAGTCAGATAGGCGTGTTTTCATTGGAATTCAGGCCAATCTGCGCATGCGCAGTTGGGGTGTAGTAAGTAAAGTGGTCATTCTGGAGGTGCGCAGGGGTATATCTGAGAGATTGATGTCCTATATCTCATTCAAAGATGGAGTGTAGGGTGTCATCTTGAAGCCCTCGTAGCCATTTTAGGGGTGCGTAGTGGTGTGTTTGAGAGACTGAGGGACCATTCTTGGTCCCAATGGGACGTGTGGGGTATCATATCGAAGCTTTCGCGGAACAGCGTCCGACTGGTCCGGTGTGTCATAGAAGTAGGGGATATGGCTAGAATGCGCAGACAGCAAATAGTGGAAAAGGGGCACTTGAATGGGATTTTAGGTTCTAGGTGGACCATTCGTAGTCCGAATGGTTTGTGTGGGGTTTCGTAGTGAAGGGCTCGTGGGGTAGCATCGGATTGGACTGGAATCATCGCATGCATCCTGGTGTACCATATGCACTACGGGCTATAGTGTACAGGGTGTCACTGTGAACAAGCTGTGGTGACAAAGTGCCAAAAAATCACCAGTAACTTGGTCCCTTTTCCTACTGATCTTGTTTCGACGCAATCGCTGATTTCAAGAAAACGTCACCACTAGCGGTATTGTGCGTTCCGTTTTGATACAAACCCATACTGCTGATTTTCCTTAATGTCACCAGTGTTATCGTTCCCTTAAACTAATTATACTGGTGACGATTGTAAAAATCAGCGTTTAGATGCCCCAAATGTGTTTCCGCTAGTGGTGACAAATAAGGAAATCACCGATTATATCTCGGCGGTCGATCTTTGATGTGAAGGCCCGAAGCAGTGGTAGAGATAAATGTTCGCGAGGCAGGACGGGTGTGTCTGTTATCGGCATTATCGGTAACGCCCAGACGACAGCGAGGTTTAACTATCCATATCTACTGTTAATCACCAAATATGAGCGGAAATCAGCATGAAGGGCCCAAACGTCCAGATAAGTTGTAGATCTGATCTGTTTTGCCGAGTAAAGGTGTTCTAGGATGTGATCAGCTCAAGTTACTTTGAATACGAGAGAAAACTTGATGTGGGGTGCAGTATGGCCCTTTATATTCAAGGCATTCTTAATGTTTTATATTGGACTTCATCTTAAAACATCTTAGTTTCATCTTCAGACTTACCATAATTCTATGCTAAGTGTTCAAAGTTTTTTTTTATTCTAAATCGAATCGTAGTAGATTGATATCTCAAACAAATTTGGTGTCTATAAATGTCGCGAACACACACCCAGTTATACAGGCAGATATGGAATAAGTGTATATGTCATAATTAATGAGGAGTCGAAAGTATTAATACTGGGGATATTACATGAACGTTCCATTCAACGCATACCTGCATACCGTGGCATTTTCAAATAAACGGCGGTATATCTTCCCAATGACATAATTCAACATATTGGTGTGGGGTGATGAGATGGGGTATGAGGGAAGGGGAATGACTGGGGGAAGTTACGCTGCCTCGTCTCATTTTAGCCCATCGAGTCAGTGATACATTGTGAATTTATTATATCAGGGTGAGGTTAGTTATCTAATCTAATCATTTTATCATTATCCTGTGTCGATAATTATCCAGAATGTTTTTCATGGCAAAGTTACGTGTATTCTTGCATGAATACTATACATCTTCTTTACGTGTGGCTCAGTAGATGTCTTCCCTGATAAACTTACATTGAAAAAGTCCAATCCTGGATTCCCGAGATAAATGAAATTAGTCCTGAATGAATGTGCCCAGATAGCAGCGGCAGGCGCATTTGACGCGTGACTCCAGGCTTGGATTTGCGGCTCATATTTTTGCACTCTCTCCAATGTATACAACAAAGGATCTATTTTTTATCAATGAAACCCGGACCACATTTGTAATTTTAACCCCAAGTTGCCAAACCTATAATCAGTGTAACATAGTAGTCCCTTCTGTGATAATATGATGCATGTTGAATATTCCCCCAAATTAAACCAGGTATAAATTGAACTGCAACAGGTTGTAGGCCTCGGGAAGAAATCAGATACATATGTCAGTAGTATATAACATTGATTTAAAGCCACACTCTCCCCGGATGTAACTATGACGTCACAACTTCCTATGTTGGCGCCATCTGTACACTTTGGATGCAAGGGAGGAAACGAGGCGGTGGGGAGGTCACGGGGAGAAAAAACCCTCACATTACCCTCAACCAGCCCTCTAAGACATATAATAATAATAAAGATGCCCTATAGGTGTTGTACGATCTTATTATGACGAGTCTAGGATCAGTGCGACCCCAGGGTCGAGCGTTTATTGTCCGGTATGTCTCCGCAAAAAGTAAACAAACAAAATGGCGGCGTGTGGGTGCAAGATGGCGGCGCGTTCTGTGGGTGCAAGATTGCGGCGTGTGGGTGCAAGATGGCGGCGCATTCTGTGGGTGCAAGATGGCGGCGTGTGGGTGCAAGATGGCGGCGTGTGGGTGCAAGATGGCGGCGCGTTCTGTGGGTGCAAGATGGCGGCGTGTGGGTGCAAGATGGCGGCGTGTTCTGTGGGTGCAAGATGGCGGCGTTCTGTGGGTCTTAATGTTTACGGGGAATACCTAAATAGACGTTTTGGAGCTAGGGGAGGCACTAATGGACCGATGTGGTCGAGTGAGGTATCAAAGTGAAGCATTCGTGAAGGGGCATCTGATGGGATGGGTGTGGGGTTGAAGTAGCAGCATTCTGCGCATGCGCGGTGGCCCAAGTTTATGGAAATAGACGTTTTGGGAGCTAGGGGAGTTACTAATGGTCCGATGGAGTTGTATGAGATATCCAAGTGAAGCCTATGTGAAGGGGTATTTGATGGCTGGGTGGGTGCATGTAAAATTTTTCCTGAAAAAAAATACGGAACACGGACTTTATCGTAAAATCCGGGAAAATACCTATATGGGGTAGGGGGGTATATAGGTCGCCGGGCTTAACGGGGCTCGCCTATCAATAGAGTTATCTCCCCCTAGTTCCAGGGTGGGTGTATGTAAAAATTTTCCTGAAAAAATACGGAACACGGACTTTATTCTAAATTATGGGAAAATGCCTATATGGGGTATGGGGGTATAGGACCATCCTGGGAAACCTACTTCTCGATATTTGCGGTATAGGTTGTGGGGTCTCGTTTTGTTAGTCTCGTCAAGACAAACATGATAGGAAGTGTCCCGGAGCGAAACGGTGAAATTTTTGAAAAAAGTCACCGAGACCCATATAGTCCCATACTATAGTAAAGTGGCCATTTTGGGGCAGTACGTGAAGGTATTTGGGGTCGAGATGGGCTATTCACGGTTCGAAAGCGTCCTGGAAGGTGTCATCTTGTAGCTCTCGGGGTGTAGACTCCGATTTCAGGGTTGTTCACGTCACCTGTGACGTCATCGGTGACGTCATCATGTTGCGGCATCGATATAGTCAGAGCTTGAGCACAAAAAGGGGATTCTAGATTAACCTGGGAAAGATGGGCAGTTCCATTTGGACCAATCAGCGGTCGAGAAAAAGAGCCAATCAGCGGTCGAGAAAATGAACCAATCAGCGGTCGAACAATCAGCCAATCGAATTGGGGTACTCACGGTGTGCTTTCGCTGACGTCCGCGCCTACATCTGGGTTCGTGTACACCCGGGTAATGTTTTCTGGACATGGATGGGTTACCTTTGGCTCCATTCCAGGCCAATGATTGGCTAATACGGTGTTCAAAGTCAGTTTCATGCATTATGCTCATAGAACTTATAGCAACGTCCGCCAACGCCAAGCTTAACGCTTCAACGCCCTGGTGAAATAGCTCAGAAGTTCTGATTTTCTAGATATTCCATGGAATTGTCACTAATTCTTCGAAATGCAGTGACGCCTGTCGACGCCCGTCGTTACGCCTTAACGCTCTAACATAACGCCTTGACGCCATGATATAGACCGGAGATATTCCATGGAATTGTCACTAATTCTTCGAAATGCAGTGACGCCCGTCGACGCCCGTCGTTACGCCTTAACGCTCTAACATAACGCCTTGACGCCATGATATAGACCGGAGAGAGAACAACAACAACAACAACAACAACAACAATGAGAGAACAACAGCAACAAGAAGTTTTTTCATATAGTTTATTTTCCCCAATGTTACAGCATACCCACGCTGGGGGAGCCGCGTTGGGTATGTTTACAACTCAAAAAGACTCTTGCCCAATCAGAGGCCACCATTTGCATCTGTCATATTCGTTCCTGTCCGTTAGATGTATTCTTGTCCAATCAGAAGTCGCCATTTCAGCAAGTTCCATCTTCGACCATGTTCGCTCTGAACCGTTTATTCTAATCATCGTCGGACAGGCCTGGATATTTTTCGGGCAGCATGTCCTGAAACAGTTGTTTGCGCATTCTGATCGCATTTTCCCGGGCCTCGGTGGGTTCGGTCTTCATGATGGACCTGTGCGTGGGATCGCCTTTCATTTCAAGCGGTAGTAAGGTATACTGTTCATAGATCGCCATGGCTGTTTTCCTGATGCGGGGGCGCATTTGGGTGTACGTCTGTTGTAAATTATCCTCTCCGGCTGCAGCGTAAGTATTGATAGCTGCTGTCACAATACGATCCCAGAAGGTAGGTTCTGCCTCGCTTTCCACGGACGTATGCTGACTATCTGAGGTCAAGCTCCCCGCATCACTAGATAGAATCTCAGCAATCTCTGTTTCGGTATCAGTCGGTACACTCTCAGCAGTCTCTGTATCAGCATCCGCCTCAACGGACTCCTCAGAGTCTTCAATCCCATGTATAGTTTTCTGGTGTCGCATCATATCGTAATGTCTGGTGAACGTGCGTTCGCACTCAGAGCAAGTATAAGTCATGTTGACGGTTGAACGTCGACTGTGCGTGGTTTTGGAAATACGCTCGCTTGTATAGACAGTAACGCCCGTCAACGCTTAGCTTAACGCTTCAACGCCCTGGTGAATTAGCTCAGAAGCTCTGATTTCCATGGAATTGACACCAATTCATCGAAATGCAGCGACGCCCGTCAACGCCCGTCGTTACGCCTTAACGCCCATCTGAACGCCTTAACGCCCGTCTCAACGCCTTAACGCCCGTCTCAACGCCTTAACACACTTTCTTAACGCCTTAACGTCGTTTAATGATGCATTCAAACAAATGTTGCTTTTGTGCTATTGCTCTGACATACGCCGCCATTTTGGAGCCGCCATGTTGGATCCGCCATTTTGGAACCGCCATCTTGGATATGTCCCATAATGCACCGGGTCAAAATACTCGCTTCTGATTGGACGAGAGCTCTGTGACGGATTTGAAATACTCGCTTCTGATTGGTGTACGTCGCTAAAGGTGACCGGAACTGACCTTTGACCCCGGCGTGCGAAGGTCGGTTGAACGTCGACTGTGCGTGTTTTTGGAAATACGCTCGCTTTTATAGACAGTAACGTCCGTCAACGCTTAGCTTAACACTTCAACGCCCTGGTGAATTAGCTCAGAAGCTCTGATTTCCATGGAATTGACACCAATTCATCGAAATGCAGCGACGCCCGTCAACGCCAGTCGTTACGCCTTAACGCCCGTCTGAACGCCTTAACGCCCGTCTGAACGCCTTAACGCCCGTCTGAACGCCTTAACGCCCGTCTCAACGCCTTAACGCCCGTCTCAACGCCTTAACATACTTTCTTAGCGCTTTAACGTCGTTTAATGATGCGTTCAAACAAATGTTGCTTTTGTGCTATTGCTCTGACATACGCCGCCATTTTGGAGCCGCCATGTTGGATCCGCCACCTTGGATATGTCCCATAATGCACCGGGTCAAAATACTCGCTTCTGATTGGACGAGAGCTCTGTGACGGGTTTGAAATACTCGCTTCTGATTGGTGTACGTCGCTAAAGGTGACCGGAACTGACCTTTGACCCCTAGCGTTGCGGTGGAAACCTTTACACGGTGCGCGCCGGGGTCAAAATAATTACAGGCATCCTCTAAATACGAATTATGGCAGGCCTGGCATTTTATACCATGGTATATATTATTTACAGGCAGCCTCTAAATACGAATTATGGCAGGCCTGGCATTTTATACCATGGTACAAAATAATTACAGGCAGCCTCTAAGTGATGAATTCTGGCAGGGATGGCCAACCATACGAATATTTCAAGTATGCCCTAAAAGACATACAAACACGGTACATGGAAATACCGCCATCTGGTTTATATTAGTCCGACGCCCGGTATGTCCGACAGCTGTTTATATGTTTAAATAGGACCATAATTGTTTACATATCGATCACACATATGCAGAGTATCGACATATGTCGATAGTTCAAATTCCGTTCAATGTTGATCTTTGCGGATTATGGGTAAATTTTCTCATTCCTCGGAAAGGTAAACAGGGCTGTCTGGGTACTGTGAGCAATAGTGTTTGTGCAACCAAAGCAAATCACGTGTATATACGTGCGTATGATGAACCCATGCACTTCCTTTGACTTCTCCGTGTAAGTTTTCACCATCCAGTAGTACGACAGACCTTCCTGTGGGAGAAAAATATCCCTGTGACGTCACCGTATCTAATACAATATTATGAGTTGACTGTATCAAACTAAAGTTAGCGGGCTGTCAGAGAAGAACAGTGAACTAGGGCATATTGTTGGACTGCCCAATCGTGAGATGTTTATCGGTTGGTTGGTTGATTGGTTTGTAGGAATGGAATAAAGTATATTTGTTAAAATATAGTACAATTTGCTGACTTTCTTTCCACTTCAGGTATTTGGAGCTCAATCTCCAAAACAACGCTGTTCATTGGGAACCGACGCCTCCTTCCCCCGGATCACCCATTGAGATGGGATCGAACATATCCAGATTCTCATCTGGTATATTCTGTAAATTAGAATACATAACTAGGGTATTCTTGTAGTATGAACGAAAGCAAGCGTATACGTGTTGATGTTGCCAAGACGCGAAATTATTTCCTACTCACACGTCTGTGGGTTAACTTCTGTTTATATTTTGTTGTAATTATGATGTGTATCTAGCGTGCTGGCAGATATAATTGCTAAAACAGCATTGTTGCACTGATGCCATAGACTGTTTTTACACTATTAAACGGTCTGGACATTGCAACCTGGAGTCGGAAATCCCACATGATTATGACACGGCCAGGTTTAAAACTGGTAGGGGATGTGTCGGAGATTTTCCTCCCCGTTCCATCCCCTTCGGATGTCATCGTTACCTCCAAGAGTAGGCTGTGACTTCACGCACTAAATATACAAATTTCCTGCTAGTACAAGCTAATATATAATGTAAATGATATTTCTGCTTCAAACAGCATGTAAAAGGCCTACGTCCCTCCTGGACGGATGTTCCAAACAACGATACACCCATGTTAACTGGCATGATTAATGATTAATGCATTGCTATAGATAGATAGATAGATAGATAGATAGATAGTTTATTGCATGAATTGTGCCCCAGAAATGGGCTAAAACGCATAGATACATACATACATGTACACGCATATATACATACAAAATATACAGACATAACATAATATACACAGTAAAATAATAGATAGGGTACTCATAATACCTCATTAAAAACTTGATGGCGGATACTGCTTGCTTATTTGCACGGATATATAATGATATGTTAAACAGATTTACACAATGGTAATGTTATGCAGTATTCAATTATCTGTAGTACTGAAGCAGTCAAATACAAATTTTGCTACATTCTTGGTAATTATTTTGTCTGAACATGGAGGTATAAATCGGGAGGAGACGCAGATTAGGGTGATGAAAATGTTCAATGTACGATACCGACACAGTAGGGAAAAGCGGATTAACCTGAGGGATTATAGCTGGCTCGACCATGTCCGCCGTTGATTCGGGGGTAGTCGATTTCACGCGCATGCGTGCCATGGACTTGCTGTCGACCTATTAAGCGTTGTGTATTCGAAGTGGCTATTGCCAATTAACCTCCCGCTGCTTACATAAGAAAATCGTCACCATCGGGCGTAGTTTGTGTAAAAGAAGTTTTTGAAGTTTTGAAGAGACTTAGATCACTTGAATTACTTATTATTTTTTATCAACATGAGAAGTTCCAGGAGTAGAAAACCAGATTTTGTAACGGAGCGTACACGTGCCCGGTTAATGATTTTTGCAAGAAATACTTGTCCGTAAAAATGTTTTTTATTTGATGACTGATTCTCAGCTTACAAATGCATATCATGGGATATAATGCAATATAAAAACCTTAACCTTATAATAATCTCTTTTGTCATGTATACCAAGAAGATTGTGTGCAATAATCATGATAACTGAAACAAATTAAATTCTAAAGCTTACCGATATCAGATAAGTAATTCATATTCCAAGACTTGTATATCTGTAAGATGGATTGAAGTTTGATCAGTATTGTAGTTTAAGGGCCCCTTCTCATACGGGTTTCGAACCTCATCAACTTTCAATTTCACGGTAAATTCTTAGTTCATTCAAGATGTTTACAAGCGCTATATTTTGAAATAGATAAATAATAAATAAATAACAAGGAGAGAGCGGAGGGAGATATAAATAGAAGAGAAGAAGAAGCGATTATGTACAATTTCGTCCGTCAGTTTATCGGTCAGGTTATATTGGTAAATAGGTCGGTTCCTGCACACAAGCGACAGCGTCTCCGCAGCTGTTCAATGTGCAGGTCCATTATCCTGGTTGTCTGTGGAAGAGTTGAAAATTGTAATTTTATTAAAATGTGTAAAAAGAATGATACAATTAATCGCATTTTATGTATTTATAGGTACACCATATCATCAGTTAATGGAAGTAATGATTGTAAGCTTAACTGGTGTACTATTTCTTAATAGCAATCGTTTGTATGCAGACTAGAGGTTATAATTCATTTTTTGTTATTCTTGTTGTAAAATGTTTCAATAAACTGTTTCGATTTCAAGACATGGTAAGCATGATAAATAAAAACTACAACTTACAATTTTATTCCAAGTTACTTTGGAAACACGTGAAAATTGCGCCGTTAGACTGCGTTGTATCTTGTGTAGATTGCTTTCAGAATTCCGTCGCCAAGTTATGAGACGTACGAAAGAAATTCTCCGCTTTTATAACGAATATTTTTGGTATAACATCTCACTCGGGCAGATTCTCAAGCGATGTGTTAATTAACATTTGCTGTTTCCAAAGAATTAAGGAAACTATGTTATTGATACCGTGCTGGGTATTCATTAATATTTATCCATTAAACTGATGTTAAATATCGCTAGTCTGCCTTCAAATATAAACTAGAGCCTCAGGCACTGAAACGGGGCTATTTAAATGTAAAATAGGCTGTTGGAATAATTCCACTAACTCTTTGATGTTCAATTCCATGGCGAAAAGCCATACAATTTATAGTCTCACATATTTCTCTCACTAAAGATTTATAGTGCATATAGTGTAATTGTACCCATATAAATATTTAAAAAAAATAACTTGTGACTGATGGGACAGACATTTATTATGAAACCAACCTGGTGAAATGATAAATAATGTCTTCTCTGCATGTTACCAATATTTGTAAAATATTTTTACTTTTGATTATAGAAAGAATATCCTTCATCAGTGAATGACAAAAGATGAATCCTCATATGGCATATTATTTACATGTACCGGTATCTCCACTTGCCAGTACACCCCTATAGTTAAGTTTGGAAGGTTATAAATTCTTACAATGGTTGTATGCAGACTTGTTATATAGCTTACTGCTGTCTAAACATAATGACTCAAACTTTGACCCTATCAATTGACCCTATCAGCTAAGTAAATCAAGCCATTGACCCAGGTCATGCATGTGTCTTATTTTCTGAATGGTATAGAGGGTCTAGTGGAGAGAATGTTTGTGTGCTAGCCCTAAATAACATAGCCTGTATACAATTTCTGCAAGAATGGAAACCCAGAAAATTAGAATTTCTTGCCAACATGGCAAACATATGATAAGTCTGCCTTAAACTATTTTCTTCTGTATATGTTAAGTGTTCTAAATAAAGTTTTTATCAGCCAACGATTTATGACATCCTCTCGGGAAAACACTCTGAGTCAACCTCTGGATAGTATCCATTCTGTATCCATGCTCTAAAGCAGGAAATCTATGTGAAAATTACATCTGAACATATATAAGAATAGCAGAAAATATTTAACTTCACTAATATAGACCAGGTGACACAAAATCTAGCCAAAATAGTTGACCAAACTGTCTGCAGTAGCTGAATAACTTGAGGACATTTTTCTTCTGCTCTTCCTCTCAAGCCTAAAGCAGTTGAATAAACGACCAGTCACCCTGGCAACGGTACCAACTGTGCTGAAGTTTTTCCTGACTAAAATACAGAACCATTAGTCCCTACGGGCCTACATAGCCCCTTGAAAAAGTGTTCTTTTCCCATTGTGAGGAACACCGCATCATGTATATATTTTTCGTGGTATTTACAATAATTTGTCCTGACTTGAGCAATATCTTTTTCTTGATTATAAATACCTGCAATCACAATCTTCTAACGGCAAAACAATAACATTCAATGGGCCTGTCAATCTCAAAAGCGACCGTTAAACGATCGCACTGCCAATTGTGTATTCGCGGATTACTCACCGAGCAATCAGCTCCCACGGGGGTATACACAAACGGACGCCGGGTCATTACTTAATAGCTTTTTTGAAGCATCAAATACAGAGAAAATGCCAAGTAATGCTTACCGAATCCTATTTTATTCAAATTGAGTTAAAGCCTCCCGGAAATGCTAAACAGCAGGATATAGATCTGTTTACGACCTTTAACATAAGCATAACTTTTTCCCGGTTTGAAATGCGGAAAGTGGGTTATTTTGTCATTAAAACTGTGCAATTTTCATAGTTTGGAAGAAGTCACCATGTATTTCAAATGGAGAAATATGTATATTTTCAGTCGCTTATTTTACACGAACGGGATAAGCCTCCTATAAGAACCATAGATTTTCCGATTCCCTATAGTAATAGCTACTCGCTCACATTTTTGGGTCATGTCTGGAAATGAGGAAGTTAGCATAAAAGGAGAAAATACAATATAGATAGAGAAATGACAGCCTGTCCCGCAGCTCAGCACCAATAAGACTAGCCAAGTTGACATGGCTTCGTTCGTTCCTACTAACGAAGCCATGTCATCTTGGCTACAACAAGACATACTGCCATGACCCAAATATTGTGATAAGGGAAATTATTTGAAATAAATAAACATGACATATGCGCATAATTTTCACTTGGTGATTTCAATTTGTGGAGACTGCGCACGATGACACCTCACTTCCGGCCATTTCTAATTTAACAGAAAGGAATCGCAGGATCAGAGAGCGGCAGCGTACATATGCTTACTCGTAAACGAGCATTTGCTGTCAAAACAAATGATCCAGTTGTTAGAAAGATCCAAGTTGGCCTACACAACCAGCAGCACATTTTGATCATCCCTGTATATATTGGAATCGGGCAGATTTGACTATTAGTATCAGGCGATTCAAAACAATTGATGAAAATGATCAAATCTCAGCTTTCCGGTGCCATTTTTAGCGCTCTATTATTTTGAACGTATGCGCTTAGTTTCACAAATGCGTGTAAGCCCTATTCCGATCATAGCTTATCAGTGATCCATAATATAAATATTTTGAGTGGTAATTCAGCCCACTTCCTGGCTTTTTTCGTGAATATACCTTTTCAATCTGTTAATATTACTCAGACGCAATGAAAGTCACATAAAGCTATCACTCACTATTGTATAAGGGCTTATATGGGTACGGACATTTTCCACTCGGAGAATTCCACATTGGACAGTTGCTCGCACCATCTTTATCCCAGAATATAAAATGTCATTTACTTTAAAAAAATCACACACACACAAATGGCCTATTATTTCTCATTGAAGCACGGAAAACTTACAGAATACAATAACTGTCCACCTTCACTTATTGGGAAAACAAAGAAGAGCCTGTCTGTACTATATACCAATGATATTAAACGCACCTGTTATACTGTTCAAAAGAAATATCAAATGTCGTACATGAATATTGTGCTATATTCATGTCCATTATATGGTCGCTAAACATTATCTGAAATATAACACTGAAAGGCATAACTTTCTTATTTTTCTATGGGTTCAATTCGAAGTGTCTAAGTGGGGAAATGTCCATTCTATCCATGTTATTTCGGGCTGAATTGGCAAGTAAGAGATCCAAGTAGTTGCACTACATGTACTCCTTTGAGAACACAGTAGACTGAACAAAAATTACATGCCAGTGCTCCGATTACGCTGTATCACGTAACACGATGAACGTGGCAGTTTGAAATGAATGTAAAGTAAACAAACTGGGAACCTGTCAATATTCGAGATACAAGTTGACTGGTAGATCTGAAGATAATGGTGTGAGGAGTGATCAATGTACATCTGCCTTCAAAATATGTACCGATGTGAGCTGATACGGAAGGAGTGGAATACCACTGATTGCAACTCTCAACTCCACAAATCATCACATTCGTGTGATTGAAAGGAAACAAAGTTATTTTCAGTACTTTTATAATGGCGTCGACAAGGATGCTCCCCAAAACTATGCAATTACATCCTGCCCACAAGAAGCAATGACACTCAGAGTTATTCATGGGAATATAATTCATGTGTTTGTGATAGATTGTCACAGTCCAGGATTAATAATCATGAACATGATTCAGGTTTTATACGCTACAAACACACAGTGCTACAAACTCACAGTGAGTAAGGCGCCATAGCAAATATGAACAGAAATGAGGCGTAGATAGTGTGTATATGAAATATGTATGTACTTGTACATCAAATGTCGGTTTAGTTGTGAGATAACAACCATGCAACCAAGCAATATATCCTCTACCATTATTGCCTCTGTGGTTGAAAAGATGAGCTGGTATATGGGGTGGTTTGTCTTGTTTAATACCGGGACTTAAAATAACAATTCACGATAACCGTCTATTTCAACAAAATTTGGCAGACACATTGCTTAATATATGCGCAATAATTTTTTGAAGATTCAGGTAAAACAGAACGAAACAGAGTGGCTGTGTGTCGATTAGGCGTGAGCCGGGGGGGGGGAGCTGTCGTTCATGTACGAAATTACACAAGAAAAATGAAAATAATATGATAGGAGCCGTCTATTTCAACGAAATTTGGAACACCTCTTCCTCAATGTATAATCAACAAAATTACGAAATTTATCGAAATGTGCATTAAGACGATCAAGAAAATTAAAAATGTTTGTACCTGGTACCCAACAATGATGTATCACCGATGTGATTGTGAGGCGATATGAAAAACAAAATAATTGTTCGGTCATCACGTGACTCGTCGAATGGCCGTTTCAATGAGAATACGTGGTCCGTTCATTATATAGTAATTGTTACAAATTTAACGAAAACCAGTGGCGGAGTGCAGTGGGCGAAAGGTGGTGTAATATATGGCAATGAACTTTTTTCTAAATACGGAAAGGACTCTCATAATATTAATACCTCCAAACCAACATTACTGTGACAAACCCACTTCAGCCATTTTTTGTTGTAACTGTGCGTGTGTGTGTTCTTGATAGTTATAGACACCGAATCACTGAAAGACATCAAACAACGACTACGCTTGGAAAAGCAAAATCTGAAGAGTATGTACCGGCCTAGAATTTTGAAAATTGGCTAAAGATAAATTTAACGTATGCTTGGTAAAATAAATTCAGCATGATTGGATGGTATAATGGGCTACAATGATACGCGTCCCCGTCACCCCTTCCCACCTCGCCTTCTCACCCCTCTCTAATTCTCCTACTTTTGCCACTGGGCAGAAAGAACCTCTTCCACCTCCGCCAATTTATAAACGTCATAAATATTCAGTAGGCCATGCCGTACTCCACCTCAGGTTTGCGCTGCTATTTCAAGTTAAATGAAATAATTTCGTCTTAGCACAGCTTTACTCAGCAAATGAGATACAATCCAGACCGTATCTGTACTTACGAACCCTTCTTGCTGATTTCCACTCATATTTGGTGATTAGCAGCAGATATGGATAGTTAAACCCCGCTGTCGTCTGCGCGTCACCGATAATACGGATAAGAGACACACCCATCCTGCCTCACGAACATTAATCTCTACCACTGCCTCGGGCCTTGACATCAAAGATCAACCGCCCAGATATAATCGGTCATTTCTTTATTTGTCACCACTAGCGGAAACACATTTGGGGCATCTAAACGCTGATTTTTACAAACGTCACCAGTATAATCAGTTTAAGAGAACGATAACACTGGTGACATTAAGGAAAATCAGCAGTATGGGTTAGTGCCAAAACGGAACGCACAATACCGCTAGTGGTGACATTTTCTTGAAATCATCGATTGCGTCGAAACAAGATCAGTAGGAAAAGGGACCAAGTTACTGGTGATTTTTTGGCACTTTGTCACCACAGCTTGTTCACAGTGTGTACCGCAGGTACATGCGCATGCCTGCGTTGACATCACTTTCTACCTCCAAGACCTCCAAGCTCCGACTCCAAGAGCTCCGAGAGCTCCGATTTCAAGAGCTCCGAGCTCCAAGTTCTCAACCGACCCATCCCACAGCTCCGATCTCTGTAGTTTCTCAAATGGCGGCTTCTGATTGGATAAGAGCTCAATACTACTGTCAGACTGCACATTTGCAGAACGATGATACTAGGCTACACACCAGTCCAATCCGACGCTACCACTCGTACTGATGACGACACAGATGACATGGAAATCCCTCAAGTCGTGGTCTGCACCACGAGAGCTTCACGATGACACCCTATACTTCATCTTTGGATCAGATATAGGACCGCAATCTCTTAGATATACCCCTGCGCACCTCCAGAATGACCACTTTACTTACTACACCCCAACTGCGCATGCGCAGATTGGCCTGAATTCCAATAAAAAACACGCCTGTCTGACTATCCCACGAAAGCTTCACTAGGATACCCCAACCTGTCCATTTGGACCAAACATGGGTCCCTTGATCGCCCAAACATGTCATTGCCCATGCCCAAAATGACATCTTTTGTTGCTACTGCTCAACTGCGCATGAGTAGCACGATGCGACTTCCAACAAAAACCATACCAATCGTCATCTACATGCAGAGAGTTACAAGATGACAGCCCACACGGTCCATTTAGACCACCGATGGTCCATCTCTACCCCAAAAACCTTCCTTCGCATCCTCAAAATGCCTACTTTGTGTACTACTCCTACTGATGACGTAACCAATGACGTCACAGATCATGTGGAGATCCCTCAAGCCGTGGTCTACATACCGAGGGCTTCACGACGCATTCGAACCAAGAATGGTTCCTCAATCGCTCAAGCACACCCTCACGCACCCCAAAACGCCCGCTTTCGCTACTACTCCTACTTTTGTATGTATGGCCCCTGTGTGATGTCATACCCAACAAATAGTGATATTATCTTGTAAATATTCGATGCAGCAATCAATGCTGAATAATATGTGGCCAACATTATAAAGATTGGATAATAATTATGGAGGATAAGACTATTCTTGTAACCCTACCCCCTATTGTCACAAAAATTGTACTTATTAACACAGGAGTAATTTCAAAGTGATTAAAAGGGTAGTGAGTCCCAGTTTATCGACTGTTAACAAATTGTTTCTTATTTGACATGTCCTAAAGCACATAAAAAACATAGTTTCGGTCTGTAGTGGGGGGGGGGTGCAAGGTGAGCCCCAGTAGCTCACGGACTAATAGAATATTCTGGGGAGGGTGCAATGATCATTGACGTAGCAGCGTGTGTGCCAACTCAAGCGGAGGATGTTTGCCTGATTAGTATCAGATGGAGCGGCATGTGCGCCATGTTAAGTATGTGCGAGCAATATAGTATCCCATGGAGATTTCTATTTAACCCTATAAAGACTTTAAGAATGACATTTTCACCTACAGTTCCACGGGCTATCAATCAGATATTGAAACTGTATGGAGAGACAATTCCGAGTGTGAAGGAAACAACCCATGTGGGCATTGCTCTGGCCATCTTCTCTAGCCAAGTCGACGTACATCACGTTGCTCTGTACATTGCCTTGGCATACTTCTCTGGTAAAGTTGGAACGTGAATCCTCATCGTTGAGTGGATGCAGAGACGGCTTGCTGCATCCAATCAGAATTCGCGTTACGTAGCAGTTGATTACCATCGCGGTAATTACGCGCTGTGTCGAATGTGTGGGGCAATTCTGCCGAAAAACAAAACAGGAGAAGCATTTTCACGGCCACTTTAGGTGTTCTGATCAATTGAATCGGCTTTTAGGACGCGCTGCACGGTCGAACGATAACGAATCGCCTTACGAGTGTGATCGACTTGAAATTGAAGGGGAACAACTCCTGGCGGCAAAAAGTCGCTCATCGTCAAAACTTCCACTAGGTGGCGCAGAGCAGTACTCCTCTGCCACCAGCCAAGAATGTCAAGGCAGCGTAGAGAGCTTTGCGATGTAGTTGACTTGGCTGGTGAAGATGTGCTCTGGCCAGCTGCCCTGCCTCTCTTAGTCGTATCAAAGGTGCGTGCACTTCTCTGAAGACTATCACCATGTTCTTACTCAAATCGGGAGTGCACCCGAAAGCTCTGAATCCTTTAACGAGTGCCAAACTCGTCAAACAGATTGCATATGCGAAAGCACTATACGGGTGTGAACTGTGGACACTGACAAATACAGAGATATTAATGCTAGAAAAGGCACAGAGATGGGTGTCAAAACTGATACAGGGATTCCCTAAGTTAACAAGATCTGATATGTGCGTCAGCCTGCTCGGGTGGACTTCAATCGAAGGTTATATAGATACGAGGAAAATGTTATTCTTCGGCAGACTGTGTAGATTAGATAAGAAGAAATTGCCTAAGATGATTTTTTTAACAAGATTGTATTCATTTACAATGATACCTTCTGCTAGAGAAATTCAGTTAGGTTTTATTGCGGATATCGTTAATATTTTAGAAAAATACGAACTGAGAGACCTTTTAGATGATTTTAAAGAACTTAGTACATTCCCATCTACTGGGAAGTGGAAACGTATGGTGTGCGGTGCTGTAAGAGTGTATGAAGAGCGTAGGTGGTTGGACAGGATGCAACAAGACAGAGACTTTAATAGATTTCTGAAGATACATAACAAGCTGGTACCGTCCGTCTGGTGGCGGCTGGCGAGACGGTTCCCGGCACACAAATTACAAGCGTCTAGTCCGTCATTCATAATCCAGCCGTCGTCCATTAGAGAATATCCGCGTCCATAATCCAAAGACCTATTCCATTTTCCACATAACAGTATTAGCACCAAATTCAAAAGACAATCATAGTATACATAAACATAGGCTTGTTTCCTGCAAGAGAGAAGCGGTCAACAGTTTTCAATGATGCTGGCAAGACATCATGATGTTCCAAAAATATCAAATCCGTATCGCTGATCAGTATTCTTAATCCATAATATTCGTTATAGAGTCGTCATCTAAAAAAGATGTATCTCAGTCACGCTTTGATTGTGACTGTTCATATGAGTACCATGAGGATCTTGAAGTACATGGGTTCATACGGCCCCTAGCCCCGGTTAAGCGGAATTAGACACAAGTTACGAAACGTAGCGCCATAGATCTTGCACGCTACGTTCGTATTTTGCTATCAGAATGCGATATGTATCGCCAAATTTGAGAAACTTTGAGTGGAGGCGCTTGGTGGAATAGCCCTGTTTTATAAGTTTCTGCAACAATGTGTTGTGACGTTGATTAAAATCATTACGCTATTCAGTACTTCATGACTCTGTTAATTATCGTACGAGAAACGAACCAGATTGAGCTCTGTCATATATGTGGGAAACTGTATACGGACACGTTAGAGCATAGTTATTTCATGTGATAAGACAGAGGAGCTACGCGATAAACTGTGGTGTGATTTCATAAACATAAGTGATATAAACTTTAGTTTACATTTGCATGCTTTAGATGACTGGGATCTTTTACATATACTATTAGGTGGTCCACTACTTTACGATATAGAGGTGGAATACGATGATTTTAGAATTAATTGTTTAAAAAGTATAATTGAAATGAAAAATTACTACTATAATTGGAAAAAAAAGCAAAGAAGTTTTTTCTGACAACCTTAGCGCATTGATGCACGTTATAGAAAGGGGATGAGAGTAAACTGTACTCTGATCAAATAATCAGCAGGGTGCAGCAATCATGAAAATAGCTGTATCGCCTGTATGCGCTTGTAAATATTATCTGATATCAGCTTATTTGCCATGTATTGTGATCCTTTTGTTATGTAACTATGCACAATACACTCTCCAGATGGAGGAATAAAGATGATAATAATAATAGGTCGACAGCAAACTGACGCAAGTCCATGGCACGCTTGCGCGTGAAATCGAATGCTACCGAATCAACGGCAGACATGGCCGAGCCAGCTATAAGCCCTCAGGTTAATCCGATATACCCCACTGTGTCGGCATCGTACATTGAACACTTTCATCACCCCAAAGTGTGTCTCCTTCCGATTTATACCTCCATACATGAACACAGTTCTTTACATGATATCAAACTATGGTTGAGACAAGAATTCTGTAAACAATGACTTGAACTCATATGAACACAATTAATTCTTTAGATGCCTTCAAACCATGATTGAGGTCAGGACTTGTTGATAGAACTATCAAGAAAATGAAACGGCTATTCAATGGTGCCGCTAGGTTTATTGTTATATATAATACACGCAAGTTATCCACATTTGTGCCCTACAAAGATTATATTCCTGACAGTCTAAAAAGTTACATTGTATGTGAATTTTACTGTCCCGGGTGTGGTAAAAATTATATTGAGCAAACAGAAAGATGTTTAGTGACCAGATTAAATGACTATTCTAATCCTAATAGTGAAATTCACTCCCACGTTATGACATGTGATGCTTTCCAGCACATTAATGATTCAATATTATTGCCAGACCATAATACCAGGTCGGTCAAGGAATATAAATCAACTGCACATATGCTACTACCTTGCACTAGAATAATTGACTATCCCAGGCACTGGAGTGTGTTGATGTTCAAGGAAGCTATTGCCATAAAAGTAAAAAGTCCCGACCTCAATCATGGTTTGCAGACATCTAAAGAATCAATAGTGTTCAAATGAGTTCAAGTCATTGTTTATAGAATCCTTGTCTCAACCATAGCTTGATATCATGTAAAGAATTCAGGTGTTCAGGTTAATTGTTTTGTAAAACTGCTCACTATCCATTGTATGTAGAACGTTCAGCTTGGAAGGTTAACTGTTTGATTCACCCGGTATATTTACTCTTGAACAACTGCTACCTGTATATCTCTGATGATGGTTTTACCTGTACCGAAATATAGAATATCACAGTGACTTCACTTTTCGCAAGGGCGTAGGCAAGGGGGGGCTTGGGGGGGCTTGAGCCCCCCCAAATTTTGACGGCCGGCAAAAAAAAAAAAGAACAAAACAAACAAACAACGAAAAAAGGAAAGAAAGAAAGAAAAAGAAACCTAACATAGCATATAAGATCACGTATCTTATTAAATTATTACAGGAGAAGTAAACTTATCACCGCCAGTGCATACCATTAGGCCTAAAATAAGATTGCAATTGATCAGTGATCAAAGCCATAGATTGACGATTTCGGGCTTCAATCGAGAATGGAATAGTGTGCTCCAAATCCAATCAAATGCCTCCTATTTGGACAAAAAACATCAAAACTTCCGATGAGGAGAATTTTTCGTAACCTTTTCACTACAAACTTATTTTGTTTTTCAATTGAGATCCCACTACTTCTTTATTCACAAACAAGAGATATACAAACTCTCAACTACTTTTCATAAAGAAACCCTAGAAATAAACCTACTGTCTTTCCCAGATAATAAATCCCAGACGTTTTTGGTGATATTTCGGAGAAAATTTATCGTACAACATTGAAACTTCACACAGTATATAAACTAAAAAGCCCGAATTGTATTTCTGTCTTTCATTAAAATTTGTTGAGAACTGACCAAAGTCACCGATATATACCATGTTATTTTGGGGCCACGATAACTTTGATCTGCCATTGTTAAAACATGCGAGCTTGACGTAAAAAGTCAAAAATATCTCACAAATTTCCCATCTAATTTTTGTTTTCGCGATTTATTGAGAACTACTGGAGGGAAATAAATTTAGTATTTTTTTTATCTACTGTGTGAAGTTTCAATGTTGTCGGATAAATTGTCCCAGAAATATCGTCGGAAACGTCAGAGACGAAACGTGCTCAGACACGCGCTGCTATCGGGGCACGACAGTATTGTCTAAGGATTAACTTGAAATATAGTGCAAACCTGAGACTGAATGATCACTTCAGCTTGTATATCATTGCAGTGATCGTCTTTGTTATGAGACATTTTGGGATAAATCAAAGTTCAGTTGTACAACGTTATACTACTCAGATGCTCCCAGAGAGTGCCAATTTACCATCAAGTTTCAAAAAAAATTCTTAAGCTGCGAGGGGGGATACCCCCCTCTCAGACTCTCCCCCTCTCAAGCCCCCCCAAATCTGACAACTTGTCTACGCCCTTGTAATTTACCGATCAACGCAAAACACTGTTTTTATTAGTCATTGGTGAGTAAGTAGTATTTATTTCATCGGCGGGATTGTGAATAATAATAGCACAACGTTAAAAAAAACAAGATATTCGTGTCGTGTAATCTACTACTGTGTTAAATACACCAAAAGTAGACCAGCTTAGACCGGCGGTTCGCGAAAACGATTGAAATGTCGTATAGATGGAGTGCTGGTGTGATGGATAAGAATGTCCCGGGGATTAGTGTCCCTTTTCATATCCTTTTCTATTGCAACCAAGGAAGGACACTTGCCCCCAATGTGGAGAAAAGTGTCCTACCTGGGTTAGAAGATGGGAGACGGGCACTCCTACCCACGGGACATTCTTATCCTCCGCACCGGACCTAAATTGCATAGGAGAGAATAGTTGGAAGAGATACATCCACGTACAGCGAGGTCGATCAAGTGAAATGATTGGGCAATGGAGAAACTGTTATTCTTTCTTTGATTGATCTTTGACGAAAATGTATGTGTAAATCGAGTCATCCACTGTTAGGTTGATGGTAGAAAGTGGGCATAACTGGAGGATGTGTCCCAGCTAAATTAAATATTTAGGTGTCGGGTGTTTCGATGTTTTCGATTCATCTAGAATGTCTTTACCGTGTTCCCAAATAGCGAACACATCATCGATGTATCTGAGCCAAATGAGGGGTTGTGGTTTGTATGAGTAAACGAACCGCTCTTCGAAATTCGTCATGAAAAGATGGACGAAACATTCACCCTACACCAATCATGTTTACAGTACATTCCTACATTTACCCACTTTCAATTAAATAAATCATTCACAGATCACCCAAACATTACTTATTAAAACCGTTAATCCATTATTCCCACAGATCAATTTAAAATAAACTAGGATGAAAGTAACTCCGAAAATGGAAGTCATTGTGATAAATATTCTATATTTCGGCTTTGCTTATGCCATCATCAGGAATACATATAAACAATTGGAGTATACAGTCAGCTATATATACAAGTTTGAGTAGAAAAGGCGGCAAATATACAAGCGAGCATTGGAGTTCAGCAACCGTTAATTTCGGTTCACAATATATCATTTTATGATTCTTTGAGGAACTGCATCGAAGCCATCTTCTCCTTTCAACAGTTGATGGCCTGTCCTATGTAATGTAAACATCCCATAGTAGTATTTGGAAAAGTGCAAGGGTTTGGGGATCAGTGACGTTATCGGGTAAGCTAGGTCTAGCCGCTGGCAAGATGGTGGGTATGGCGGGTGAACGCATGGGTAAGAAGGCGGGTAAACTATCGGGTAAGTTACCGGATGAGGCAGGTAAACCCAAGGGTAAGGTGGTGTCCGTCACCTTCACGACCGATCAGAATCAAGTGCGAAACTGCCATGTTTGACAGAGTAGGTATAATTTGTCAAGAATGTTATCATGTGACACATAGGCCGCATTTTTGTTGCGCGAAAATCTACTGACCCTTTTAGTTTGAACAAAGGGAAACCCTTTTAATGTTCACAATCCTTACCTAGATGTACCAGTCAGAATTAAGTATGCAACCACTATGTTTTAGCACGTGACATATCAACTATCAGAGAGAACAATTGCATTCCAATGGCCATACCTAGGCAGAAGTATGAAGCAATCATGTATTTACATGGACGCCTAATACGAGAGATCTTTGCCTAATTTGCCTATTATCATCATCAATATTATTAGTTTCATTCCTTGATTAACTCAATACTACTATTTTACAATACTGTGTCATTGTACAACTATTCTACTTTCAGAATTCAGTGTAAAAAGGTAGTATTGATAAATCATATAAAGCTAGATGTGCCTAACTGCCCCAGCATGAAAAATCTTGCGGTCATTTGGAACATTGGCCGCCATAGATTCTTTAAGGGTAGCTCGCGGTGGTTCTAATGCAAATATGTTTCTGATGCCTTCTGATGCCTTCATCTTACTCTGTGCTAAATTGAAATGTGTTGACCACCCGATAGTTGACAATTGACTGAATCTATTGAGCTTTCCACGGTAACTGAATGAGGTGAACATATATTACACGTCCACGTTCTTTCGTCCCTCCAAATATTTTCCAAATCGTACATGTTTATATCAACAAATGTCATATGAAAATTAAATCCACTACATTGATTTTTTGCATTAAAACCTTCCACTGGTGCATTACATATTGCACAGAAGCCTTGATCATGGTGAACATCTCCATATAATAACAGCAGCACGATCTTGTAATACTATGTCAAGTTCCTTCTGTACGACATTGTCCGTTTACCTGGTAATATGAAGGACGGCATGTCAGGGTATCGTTGTCAGCTTGTTCAGGATGATTGCCAGGGTATCGTTGTCAGCTTGTTCAGGATAATTTTCAGTCCATAACGATTGTTATCTGTAGAGCCACAATTTGGAATAAAATTTTCCACAGGAGCAGGCGAATATACGTCTAGATAATCGTGGTAATCGGTTGAAGCACTTCTGCACAGGTATAGTAATGAAATAAACAAACTGTGGGAGCAGATTACACTTTCGACTAGCCCCGGCGCCATCTTGTATTCCCTAGGATGGATTGGCACATTGAACCGCAAAAGTTGTAACCGGTGGAAATATTCGATTTATTTCTCAAATATCTTTCTTGAGCAACCCTCGTTATTACATGTTCTAAATATGGCGCAGGTAACGAGACACGAAATTTCACTGGTCCAGATTACGATACCTGCTAGTTCATTGGTCCATTGCCGTGTTGTTGTATGGCTGCACTACTGTGATATTCATATTCGCAGAACCACTTTGTCTTGAATTTCCCCCCGTTTGTCTGTTTTTGCAAATGCACTGGATCAACGATTTACGGATATCGCGGTTGCCAAGTCCATATACCAGGGGGTTGAGCATAGAATTTGAAAACAACATTAATGTGCCAGTAAGCCAAATATTTGGAGGAAAAAGTATCTCAGTGATGCAAAACGAATATACGCATATCATTATTGGCATGTTTGTCGTAATAAACAGCCCCACAGTTGTGAGCAGCACCAACCCAGCCTTGGTTTCAGGTCGATCAGTCCAGCGAACAAATTCTCCTTGCGAAGTAGAGTTGTTTGAGCGTATTATAGCCACCTGTCGGGAGTGCTTAGCTATTGTAGCCACCTGTCGGGCGTGCTTAGCTGCCACTTTGAAGATACCGATGTATAACCCTACAACAACTATTATAGGAATGACTATTTGAGCCCATACAGAGTGGATATACGAACATGGTAGCAGTAATGGTGTACATTTGGTATCATTTGAAGAAAGCCAGTCGTCTGCTGTATTCCAGCCCATCACTGGAAAAGTCATCATTATAATCGGTATAAGCCAACACCCTATAATACCGAGTTTCACTTTCCCTTCTGTGACGAGAGCAGGGTAGCGAAGAGGATACACTATTGCAATGTACCTCTCCATGGACACTAGAAGAAGATGGTAGGCGGTTACGAGAGGGAAACACAAAACACAACTCACACACATTAAGCAGATGTATCCTTCAAACGGAACAAGGAAAATAATCGCAATCATATATAGCGGAGCAATAATGGCGCCCACAAGAAAATCACTGACAGCCAGAGACAACAGTATCCAGTTTGTCACTGTCTGAAGATCTCTCTGTTTCAATATTATGTAGATAAAAGTGGCGTTGTTTAACACTGTCAAAATAATTATTGTTGAATATACGACAATCCTTGATGCGAAAGTCACCGAACTCATTTTCAACGTTGTACAATTCCAAATCCACGCGCTTCTAATATTTCATCTTCCCTACGCCGTCAGCTGTTGATGCCGTCAACTTTTGGTGCCGTCATTTGTTGGTACCGTCAGTTGTTGGTTCCGTCAGGCGACTGAGCTGTCCGCTGCCCGTACCGTCAGCTGTTGGTACCGTTAGCTCTTTGTGCCGTCAGTTATTTGTGCCGTCAGCTGTTCATGCCCTCAGTTATCGATCGGTCCTGTAGACGGGTACTCTATTCCAAGCTCATCAGAATGTCTTTACCAGCTGATTCCTACTGTAGAAGAAAGTGCCAATTTCCACCTTTAGCCGAAAACGTATTAGAACGACTGAACTATACAGCGTGCTTTATCATTGCATCTATTGATATACAAGCATACACACTGTTCGTTGTCTCGAAGCTTTTATCATAGTAGATTTATAAGTTATTTTCACCAATTGCAGGAAACATTTAGTAAAATGAAGAATGCTTTCAGCTTTCATTTATGTACAGTATACTCAAATTGCCCTGCTTTATACATAGAACACTGACGCATCATCAGATTAAGCACGGAATTTCGAATTGAATAAATACGATACACACAGGTATGTTATTTGCTTTTTAAATGAATGAATGCATTAGTTAGTGAGACAATCGATAAAGGTAACAAAGGGATCAATAGCGGTTGTCTACATCCTGTCGTCATCCATAGTGAAGTTACGATGGCAAATGATTGTATAACATATTGGGGCCAAGGGCGTAGACAAGGGGGTGCTTGGGGGGGCTTCAGTCCCCCCAAATATTGACATCCGGCCAAAAAAAAAAAAAAAAAAGAATAGAAGAAAAAGAAAAAAAGAGAGAAAAAAGGAAAGAAAGAAAGAATGAAACAGAAAGCAAACATAGCAGAGAAGTAAATGTTTAGCTTGTGACATATCTTTATCAATTGTTGCATATTACAGGGGAAGTAAAATTATCATCAACAATGCTTACCAGAAGGGCTAGACTAATTGCAATCGGTCAGAGAACAACGCAAAAGTTTGGCGATATCGGACTCAAAGATCCCGTGTGATTTTCTTCGAGAAACGAATAATGTGCTCCAATTCAATCACATATCGCCCATTAGGACGAAAAAGGTCAACACGTTGGCTAAAAAGATTTTTTCAGAACTTTTTCACCATAAACTTTTTTTTGATTGAGATCCCACTCATTTGTTGAGTATTTATTTATTCACAAACGAGAGATACGAACTCTCGAATAATTTTCACGGAGAAACCCTAGAAATACAGGTAAAACATCTAACCCAGACACAAAGTCACTATTTAACTGGTGTAAATTTGATGAATATGGATAATTTTCTCTACTATTCCGAGAAAGGACCACTAAGCTTACATTTTTGATAGTTTGGCAACTTCAGAACGAACACCAGAACTCATGCGGTCAACCACGCATCAATGCACCGCCCCTGCTATCTAGGCAACATAGTATTGTCTAAGAAATAACTTGAATTATAGTGCAAACTCCGGATTGAATGATCATTTCACCTTGTATATCACGTAGTGATCGCCACTGTTATAGGATATTTTCGCAAAAAAAGTTCAACTTTTACAATTTTTTACCGCTCAAATGCTCCCAGTTAGCGCCAATTTACCATCAATTTTCAAAAAAAAATCTACGCTGCGAGGGGGGATACCCCCCTCTCAGACTCTCCCCCTAAGCCCCCCCAAACTTCACAACTTGTCTACGCCCTTGGGGGCCTATATAGAGTATAATATACCCGTTTTTATTGTGACCGAGTTATATTGTTTGTAACTAGGGTTATTTTGGATGATCGATTCTCCAGCATAAACACTAGATTTTGTAACTAGGTGATACCAAACGTGTGTTGGATTGATTCTCCAGCGTGATGAATAGGTGAACTTATTGTCATATTTACTTTGGCTATTCGCTGTAATATTTGTGTAGCTAGCCGAGGTTGATTGTAATATTATGTACTGGAAATTATGCTATTATAATATCCTGTAAACATTAGGTTTGTACATATGTTGGTTTTGGTGTCTATGGCGATAGCCAATCAACATGCTTCATTTGACTGGTGCGTGTTCCCGTTAGCAGTTTTGGCACAGATCAGTTAGCTGGCTTGCTGTGCAGACGTGGGGTTAATGGGCGCGTAGGATTTAGAAGCTATTGGTATGTACCGATATTTATATATATTCAGTGGTTTGTAAAGCATAAGTATATCTGTGATACGACAGTCAATATTCATTTCTCTCTGGTTCGAGTAAAGTGCGAATATTTCCACATGATAATTTTATATGGCTTATGCGCATACTTTTTGTATCGGTGGCATTGTATCAACTGTAATTTCGTGTAGCGTTATATGGCGCTTGACTTAAATGTACACGATGTTATTGCAGATGAGTGTCATGGTTGGTTGAATAGTTTACCTGTTGACCGTGTGGCAAATTGCCGAGCTGATTGGGGTATGTTTATTTCATTAACTTAAATGTAACGGTGGATTATATTAGAGTGCTATATTTGGATTGGCTGAATTTGGAATTGCTGTATTTAAAGTGATAATGGAATTTAATTGCTGAGGCATGCTATATGGATATGGGCGAATTGTTTGCTGTTCTGATTTAAGTGGTGCAATTATGTAATCGTGTTGATATCATTTGTTCATTGTACTTTTGATGTGATTATGTAATCGGATTGGATTTCCTATTTATACTGAATTTATATCGGATTTAACATTTATATTTATAGGAGTATTTCCTGAATAAACATCATCTAGTCCGACATCTGACTTGACTATTTCCCTTGGTCATATGTGGCGCTGCGAGCATGGTCAAAAGGTCAAAAGGTCAGCAACAACTTCGGCTGGGTCCAATACTCCCCACCAGTTCTGGATTGCCGGTCAGCCTTCTATGTGGAGGACGTGACGTCATCAATCAGCAGTGGGTGAGCAGACCTGTTGACACACTGACACTACAGTTACAATTTGCTGTTTACAGTTGGTGATTTCCTAGCTATCCAGATGTGTCATCCGAACATCGAATAATTGATTGAACTTTACATCATTCCGTGATATATCAGATTCACATATCAAAGCTACTAAAGTGTCTACTGAACATTGACTAGTTGAAGTTTACGTAACACCACACTGGGTATATTAGATTAACACTCTTGACACAGAACTGTACATAATCATATACCGGTACTACAGCAACGGGATTTTTCGTGCATCGCCATCTGAGACCCGGACCACTTAATTTACAGAATACTGGACTAATGAAATTATATTTGATTGAATTGATTTGAACTTTATTTGATTTGGACTGCATCAAATTGCTGGTAAATTCAACATAATTCCACATCGGTTGCTAGCTCATTTTTGCTTGAATAATTTGAACCTGTATGCGATATTGGTCATTGGGATAAGCTGGATGAGACTACTACATAATAGACCTAATTGATTTGTAATCAGTTTGATAAGCTCTATGCTTAAATATTGTATTTGACAACAATATCAAACTTCCTGATTGATGACCAGAGTTTGGTGTAGCTGGAACTCGAGAGGTTAATGTGAGTGCTCCTGTCAATGCAGTAGGGTCCAGTACCATTTCACCAGATGTTATTGAGTGTATGGAGACCCAACAAAAGCAAATAGATCAGCTGACAGAATTAGTAAAATCTTTAACAAGGGGAGACAATTCTGGCTCGATAGAAAACCAATCTCTTACTAGGCGAGATAAGTCCAATTATCAGTCTAAGTCCGGTACCATTACTTGCCATTACTGCAAAGAATTAAATCACCTGGCCAAAGATTGTTTAAAAAGGAAAAATGATAGAAGAAAATTTGATGGTAAGGTTGATAATTATGCTCAACCGTTAAACTGAAAACTGAAAGCAGAGAGCCGGGCATCGAGTGTGATGGAAAATGGCTCCGTTTCAGAACATTTAACCGTACGATCAAATTTATCCAAGTCTATTGGGAAATGTCCTGAGATTATGGCAAGTATTGGTGGCGTGAATGTACTTTGTTTATTAGACTCTGGTTCAGAAGTGACTACCGTTACGGAAAGTTTCTATTTGGCCCATTTACAACATGTGACGTCTGTGCCTCAAGAAACCAGGTCGTGGATTAGGCTGAAGGCCGCGAATGGAATAGAGATTCCGTTAATTGGTATGCTGGAATTAGATGTAGGGTTGAATGGAAAGTGCTATTCCAATGTAGGTATATTGGTGGTTAAAGATCCAGAAGATCCTGTAACAGCTAGCAATAAAACTAGAGTCCCAGCTGTCATTGGCTGTAATTTGCTGCAGTTGGTGTATGATCAGGTCAGTTCACTGTTTGGGTCGAAGGTCACTCAAGAGTTGGCTTTGCAAGCTGGTAGTGACAAGTTAGCTGAAGGGTTACTAGTTTATGAGGCTAGAGTAGGATTCTGTAACGAAGTAAATGTGGAGTTGGCTGGAAAGGAAACTGGAGTTTTGGGACTAGATAAATCTGTAGGAAAGGATTTGCTTATTCCAGCAGACGCGGGGGTTCAGATAACTGGAACTGTAAGGCCAATGCCACAAGGATATCCGGTTTTGATTGAACCAGCCAATCACATTTCGCTCCCACCGGGTTTGATGGTAAAACCTACAGTGAGTCTAGTTGATAGCGGTAGGGTGAAATTTGAAGTGCGCAATTACAGCAACACTGATGTTTTCTTGCCGCGACCACAAAAACTTGCCAAGATGTGCAGTTGTTCTGAGTTACTTCCGGATTTGGAGATAGATTATTTACAGAACGGAAGTGAAACTGTGGCGTTAGTTGACGTTCAGACTGCCAGCAAAACAGCTACTTATGATGAGCAATGGCTGTCTGGTTTAGACATAGGTCAAGGAATGTCTCGAGCTGAGAGTGGTAGGTTTAAACTTCTGTTACAACAGTTCAAAGATATTTTTAGTCAGAACGAACATGATCTTGGGTTTACTGACACATTGAAACATCGTATTGAGACCACAGATAATAATCCTGTGAAACAACCAGATCGCAGAATTCCTCCTAATAAGGTACCAGAAGTACAAAAGGTTATTAAGGAATGGATGAAACATGGTGTCATCAGGGAAAGTAACAGCCCTTATGCATCTCAAATGGTTTTAGTCCGCAAGAAATGTGGTTCCTTAAGGGTGTGCGTGGACTACAGAGCCTTGAACAATAAGACCATAAAAGATGCATTTCCTTTGCCAAAAATAGAAGAATGTATTGATAAGTTGCATTCTGCTAAATATTTTTGTTCGCTTGATTTTACCCAGGGATATTTGCAAGTATCTCTGGATGAGGAACATAGATTTAAAACGGCATTTCGGGCATTAGGCTCTCTGTATGAATTCGATCGTTTACCATTTGGGCTTTGCAATAGTCCCTCGACATTCCAAAGACTGATGGGAAAATGTTTTGGTGATCTTTATTGGGACGGAGGCGTGATTATTTATCTTGACGACATTTTGGCTTTTGCTTCCAGTTTAACGGAAATGTGTGAAAGGCTAGAGACCGTTTTTCTCAGATTAAGGTTGCATGGATTAAAACTGAAACCAACTAAGTGCCATTTTTTCAAAGGTGAAGTGCCTTTTCTGGGACATGTAGTATCCTCTACGGGGGTGTTTCCAAATTCTGGTAAGATTAGAGCCATGATTGATTATCCTACACCCGACAATGAAACTGCCCTTAAGTCGTTTTTGGGCTTGTGTGGATATTATAGGCGTTTCGTCAAAGATTTTGCACAAATCGCGAGTCCTTTAACTGATATGCTCTCCGGTGGTTCAGGCAAAAAGACCAAGAAATCCACGAAAAGTAAAGTTAGTCGCGATAGTAGGCCTTGGTGTGACCGTTGGTCTGCAGTGTCAGGACGCTGTTGACGAGCTAAAGCAACGTCTAACGTCGGCGTCAGTGTTAGGGTACCCGGATTTCTCGCTGCCTTTCGTTGTAGAAACGGATGCTAGTCTGTGTGGATTAGGTGCTGTTTTGTCACAAGTTCACGGGGGCAAAACAGTAGTAATAGCGTATGCCAGCCGGAAGCTCAGACGTAATGAGCGGAATATGAAAAACTATAGTTCCATGAAATTAGAGTTTCTCGCAATGTATTGGGCTATTAGCAAAAAATTCAGGGATTACCTGTATGGCTCACGGTTCGAAGTATTCACGGATAACAACCCTCTCAGTTACGTGATGTCAGCCAGGAAAACTGTAGCAGAAATGAGTTGGTTGGCGGATTTGGCAGACTACGATTTTGAGATAAAGTATAGGCCTGGTAAAAAGAATCTAAATCCAGACGCTTTAAGTCGTAACCCAGTTTCGGAGGTCAATGTCACGAGTAGTGATTTGGTTGCATTGGTAGCAGAAGAAACTAGGTCAACGTCATTGCCGGCGGAGTTGATTTCTGAACTAGGTGTAGTAGAAATGTCAAGAGAAGACGTTTACGTAGGCGCTTAGTGTACTTATTTACCCATGTATTCCAGTTCGGACATCTGGAAGATCCCCACATTTCAGTTGCTTTGAAATACCTGGAGAAAGGGTTAAAACCGTAGTATGGTGAGATTAGGAAGTTGCCGTCCCCGGTTAAAAAGTTGCTGTCTAAGTGGGATCAGTTGAAAATGTGTGACAGTGTCTTGTACCGGTTTGTGACCGAGAATGGTCCGGATTTGAAACAATTAGTGTTACCTATGTCTTTAAGGGAAATGGTGCTTAAGCAATTACATGATGCTACAGGTCACCAAGGGATAGAGAGAACCCTGGCGTTGGTTAAGGCACGTTGTTATTGGCCATACATGTTTCGTGATATTCAGGCGTACTGTAAGTCGTGCGAGCGGTGCTTAATCTCGAAGGGATCTGTTCCCAAGGCCAAGGCTCTCATGTGTCACTTGCTGGGTAGTAAACCCTTGGAAACTATTGCCATTGATTTTACTAAATTGGAAATGTCAACTTCCGGTTTGGAAACTGTTCTGGTAGTTACAGATGTGTTTTCGAATTTTACCTTAGCTATTCCATCTAGAAATCAAACTGCTTTAACAGTAGCTAAGATCCTTGTGCAGGAATGGTTTCTAAAACTCGGTATTCCAAAACGTATACATTCTGATCAGGGAAGGTCTTTTGAGATTAAGTTGGTTAACGAACTGTGTGGTATGTATGGCATTGAAAAGTTGAAAACGACACCGTATCATCCGCAGGGAAATGCGCAGTGTGAGCGATATAATCGAACTATGCACGACTTGCTCCGTACCTTCGATATGGAACGGAAAAGGCGTTGGCATCGTTATCTATCTGAGCTGTCGTTTGCCTACAATTGTACCCCGCATTCGTCCACGAGATATTCGCCATTCTTTCTGTTTTTCGGCAGAAATCCTAGGTTACATGTTGATAACATGTTACAGGTCGATGAAGATAGTCCAGATGGAGTTGAGGACTGGGTTGCTAGTCACCGTCAGAGAATGTTGCGCGCTTACCAAATAGCAAATGCGAGACTCTCGCGTAAAGCAAACGAGAGAAAGAAGCGACACGATAAAGGCGTTCGTCCAGATCTATTGAAACTAGGCTCTAAGGTGCTGTTGCGCAAGCGTGTTGTGGGCCGGAATAAGATCCAGGATCACTGGGATCCGGTTCCATATGTGGTATTTGATAGCGTGGCACCCGATAGTAATGCATTCAAGGTGAAATCACTGGATGGAACGGACCTAGTTAAGGTAGTGAACCGCGTTGATTTGTTGTTGTGCAGTGACATGGATTTTTCAGGAAATGAGGGTTCTGATGTGGATAAACCGAAAGTTGGTGTACCGAGTTCCTCCGTTAAGGACGGAACACCAGTGGGTTCTAGGGAGTCTGGGGATTCCTCAGATGAGAATGATTTTGTGATAATTGAGTCTCAAGTGGAACCAGACTTGCCGGAGGAACCGATTCTGGGTGGAACACGCCAGGAACCTCCCAGACGAAGTGCTCGTAGTACGGCAGGTATGCTAATCCTTTCAATTTGCCTAGATCTGTTTTAGCACAGTCTGTAAGCAGTGGATCGGAATTAACGTATGACAAATATTCCTTAGCTATACAGGGTTTAGGAGCGACGCTTGGGCAGACATTAGGTGAAACGCTGGGCAAGTTTCTCCAGGAAGGTCTCGCGCCTCCTACTAAATTGGAATAGGTTAGTTGGTTAGTGGTAGTCTGTAAGCTTGTTCAGTCAACTGTAATCTGTATATATTAAATTTTTAAATTGTTTTGTCTGTTTAATTTTTTTTTGTGTATTTTCATAGTGTATGTATTTGGGTTCGTCTCATGAGGACATGAGATCCACCGCTGCCACCACATGTGACCGAGTTATATTGTTTGTAACTAGGGTTATTTTGGATGATCGATTCTCCAGCGTGAACACTAGATTTTGTAACTAGGTGATACCAAACGTGTGTTGGATTGATTCTCCAGCGTGATGAATAGGTGAACTTATTGTCATATTTACTTTGGCTATTCGCTGTAATATTTGTGTAGCTAGCCGAGGTTGATTGTAATATTATGTACTGGAAATTATGCTATTATAATATCCTGTAAACATTAGGTTTGTACATATGTTGGTTTTGGTGTCTATGGAGATAGCCAATCAACATGCTTCATTTGACTGGTGCGTGTTCCCGTTAGCAGTTTTGGCACAGATCAGTTAGCTGGCTTGCTGTGCAGACGTGGGGTTAATGGGCGCGTAGGATTTAGAAGCTATTGGTATGTACCGATATTTATATATGTTCAGTGGTTTGAAAAGCATAAGTATATCTGTGATAAGACAGTCAATATTCATTTCTCTCTGGTTCGAGTAAAGTGCGCACTCTTTGTATCGGTGGAATTGTATAAACTGTAATTTCGTGTAGCGTTATATGGCGCTTGACTTAAATGTACACGATGTTATTGCAGAGGAGTGTCATGGTTGGTTGAATAGTTTACCTGTTGACCGTGTGGCAAATTGCCGAGCTGATTGGGGTGTGTTTATTTCATCAACTTAAATGTAACGGTGGATTATATTAGAGTGCTATATTTGGATTGGCTGAATTTGGAATTGCTGTATTTAAAGTGATAATGGAATTTAATTGCTGAGGCATGCTATATGGATATGGGCGAATTGTTTGCTGTTCTGATTTAAGTGGTGCAATTATGTAATCGTGTTGATATCATTTGTTCATTGTACTTTTGATGTGATTATGTAATCGGATTGGATTTCCTATTTATACTGAATTTATGTCGGATTTAACATGTATATTTATAGGAGTATTTCCTGAATAAACATCATCTAGTCCGACATCTGACTTGACTATTTCCCTTGGTCATATTATATCGGCACTGATTATCCAATTTCAAATCGGGAAAAAGTTATACTTATGTTAAAAAGCGTAAACAAATCTATATCTTCGAGTTTAGCATTTCCGGGAGGCTTTACCACAATTGGAATAAAATGGGATTTTTTAAACATTACTTCGGCGTTTTCTCTGTATTCGACGCTTCAAAAAAGCTATTGTGTAATGACCCGACGTCCGTTTGTGTATATCCGCATGGGAGCTGATTGCTCGGCGAGTAATCCGCGAATATTATACACAATTGGCAGTGTGGTCGTTTAACGGTCGCTTTTGAGATTATAGCAGGCCCATTGAATGTTATCGTTTTGCAGTTACAAGATTGCGATTGCAAGTATTTATAATCAAGAAAAAGATATTACTCAAGCCAGGACAAATTCCATGGATTCTCCGCCCTTTGATAATTCTTTGATCTCTAAAGATCAATTTGAACATAATCCGCATGGAAGTTCAAACCCCATGACCTGATCCCATAAGTTGCTTGTCCAATCTTGTATCAACTGTCATTTATCATGATTATTGCACCTAATCTTCCCGGTATACTTTGCAAAGAGATTATTATAAGGTTTTTGTTTCCATGTTGCGGAATTGTACCCCATGCTAATTTCATTTAAATTCAATCCTGTGCGTACGAAGGGGTACAAAGACAAAGGAATCATCCATGCGATTACAATTGCAATGTATAATGAACACATATTTACCAGTATAACCTGACCAAAAACTCACAAACGAAATTGTACATAGTCGCCTCTTTTCTCTTCTATTTATATCTCCCTCTGCTCTCGCCTTATTATTTATTTATTTTAAAATATAGCGCTTGTTAACTTCTTAAACGAACTAAGAAATTACCGTGAAATTAAAATAAAACATTGAGTTGATGGGCCGCGAAACTACAAACTACAATATTAATCAAAATTCAATCCATCTTGCAGATATACAAGTCTTGGAATATGAATTACTTATCTGATATCGGTACACAATCTTCTCGGTATACTTCACGAAGAGATTATTATAAGCTTTTGTTTTTATATTGCATTATATAACTTCATTTGCATTTGTAAGCTGAGAATCAGTCATCAAGTAAAAGATATTCTAACGAACAAGCACTTCTTGCATAAATCATTAACCGGGCACGTGTACGTTCCGTTACAAAATCTGGAGATGTTTTCTAATCCTGGAACTTCTCATGTTGATAAAATATAAGTAATTAAAGTGGTCCAATTACAAGCGTCTAATCCGTCATCCATAATTCAGCCGTCGTCCATTAGAGAATATCCGCGTCCATAATCCAAAGACCTATTCCATATAACAGTATTAGCACCAAATTCAAAAAGACAATCATAGTATACATAAACATAGGCTTGTTTCCTGCAAGAGAGAAGCGGTCGACAGTTTTCAATGATGCCGGCAAGACATCATGATGTTCCAAAAATATCAAATCCGTATCGCTGATCAGTATTCTTAATCCATAATATTCGTTGTAAAGTCGTCATCTAAAGAATGATGTATCTCAGTCACGCTTTGATTGTGTCTGTTCATATGAGTACCATGAGGATCTTGAAGTACATGGGTTCATACGGCCCCTAGCCCCGGGTTAAGCGGAATTAGACACAAGTTACGAAACGTAATGCCATAGATCTTGCACGCTACGTTCGTATTTTGCTATCAGCATGCGATATGTATCGCCAAATTTGAGAAACTTTGAGTGGAGGCGTTTGGTGGAATAGCCCTGTTTTATAAGTTTCTGCAACAATGTTTTGTGACGTTGATTAAAATCGTCACATTTAACACAGGATCTAGCAAATGCTACTAAGCGAGATATGTATACGCCATATGCAGGTCCCACTGGAATATTACTGTCCAGAAAGGGATAGTTTACGATGTCGAAATTGTAATCATCTCTTTTGTCATAAAGTCGACGAGAGAGAATGCCCGCTTCATTTTTATAGAGATATAGATCTAAATATGATGTGCCTGTAGGGTTGTCTGTAGTTTCCTTCAAATCCAGTGAAGGTGGATATATATCCTTCACTGTTTCATTTATATAGCGATTATCCACAGCGAGAAGATCGTCTATATAGCGTTTGGTGAATGAGAAGGAACGGGCTTTGAATGGATCGGTTTTTGAAAGCGCCTGCATATAGTCATATTCATAAGAGAACAGATACAGGTCAGCCAACAGGGGTGCACAATTAGTACCCATTGGAATACCTATATGCTGCTGATATATTGTGTTGCCAAATTTCACATAGATATTTTTAATGAGAAATTCAAGCAACTCTATAAACAAAGAAACATCCCATGAATGATATCTCTTGTATGTAGTGGAGCTAAAGAATGCTTTATGGCTTCCGACATTAATATATCTACGATCAGTTTTCTTGAACACAGATATTATTAATGAACTTAGACGGTCAATAAGGTCCTGATGAGGGATTGTAGTATAGAGAGTCGAGAAATCCCATGTGGATACATGTCTGTACGGTATGTGACCTTTAGCATCAAGTTCTTCCGTAAGACATTTTGAGTTTTTCAATATCCACATACATTCAACGCCAGAGTTCTTAGAAATAGTGGCGCAATACCTTTCCCAAAATGCTTTTACCTCCTGAAGGGCCCTCGTCAATAGGGTTGAAAGAAGCTTGGTGGTGCAGCTTCTAGAACCAGCTATGAATCTAGCTTTGTATGGTGATTTATGCATTTTGGGAGTCCAGTATAGTTTTGGTATGTCGTTATGATTGGTTGGAAGACAAATACCTCTTTCCCTGAGAAACTTTTTGTGATTGTTAAATAAATCTTCCAGAGTAAATGCAGTTTGGGAGTCAGTAGACGTATTTGATGAAGGTATGTCTACACTCAATTCTTTAACCAGCACCTGGTAATAGTAATGTTTACATATGATTATTATATTATTCGGAGCTTTGTCTGCTGGCACTATGACGAATTTACTCTGGAGATTTGCTAGAACTTCTTGCGAATTGAGGTTTGTCAGTACTTGTTTTTCAAGACTTCAAACTTCAAAAACCTTTTTACACAAACTGCATGCAGTTATACGGCTTGACAATGGCTCAGATCGCCTGATGGTGATTAACGCAACGTGAGGTTAATTGGCAATAGCCACTTCGAATACACAACGCTTAATAGGTCGACAGCAAACTGACGCAATTCCATGGCACGCTTGCGCGTGAAATCGAATGCTACCGAATCAACGGCAGACATGGCCGAGCCAGTTATAAGCCCTCAGGTTAATCCGATATACCCCACTGTGTCGGCATCGTACATTGAACACTTTCATCACCCCAAAGTGTGTCTCCTTCCGATTTATACCTCCATACATGAACACAGTTCTTTACATGATAGATAGATATGAACTTTATTGCAGTAGGCCTACCGGCCTATGAGCATACATGTAGAATCAATACAAACATTTGATGGCGGCTCTGAGGCATCCCACAACATGACGAGTACATTATGTTACTGCGTTGGCGGGAGAAAGTACGCCAGGTTGTCATATTACGTCTACCAATGCATCTCTCAGGTTAAAAGCTTCATCAACAAACAATGCAAGCTTTCTATTAATATACACACATTCAGAGCTAAGTAATCTAATAAACTTATCCCTCGTAGGATTATTCCAATAGTATTTATCAATGTACTTTTCACGATAATCTGCATACCTACTGCAAATCAAAACAAAGTGATATTCATCTTCGATGACGTTACACAGTGTACATTTACGTTCTTCCAAAGGAGTTTTAACTGGTTTTCTCCATCTACCAACTTCAATATGCAATCTGTGTGAGGAGGTGCTTAATTTTGTTACCGCCGTTCTAAGCTTCCATGCGCATATATTTTCCAGATAAGACTGAAATTTATAAACACAAAATTTCCCATATAGTCTTGCTCTACTGGATTCAGCTAAGCGGGACTGTCAATTTTGAACAAAATTGTCAGTCATGCGCTGTTTTATTAAAGAAAGAAACACAGTTTCGTTTCCAACTGTTTCAAATTCCCAAGCATAGAAAACTCCCAAATTGCTAAGCAAGTCTCTGAGTAGATATGCCCAATTAACTCTACGCCGTTGTAGCAGGTCCCTCCTTAAAGCTGAGTATACACAATGTACAATGCTAGTATTACTAGATTTCATAATTTTTAGCCAAAATTTTACAATTAGGATGTATCGATTGATGTTCATTGGACAACGTCCAAGCTCTCCATAAATAAAATCATTTTGAGTACACTGCTTAACACCAAGAATTTTCGGACAGAACTGTAAATGGACTCGTTCAATCTGTGGTGCATTTACAAACCCCCACACCTCTGCACCATAATTAAGTATTGGACTGATTAATTTGTCGAATAATTCTAAGAGATGTTTTGGACCAATATCACCGAATTTGAATGAATGATTCGTTTATTGTACTTAAGGCCATAGGCCCGAATACAAATACAATACATAGTAATCAACATGTTCAGTAGGTGCGCACATATACAGTTAGCATTGCTGTATTTTACAGGTTAATCCGTGTTTAGTTGGAGTAGATGATGCCTTCTTTTCAGAGCAATGTCACAATACAACATCAGATTTTTCAATGTTTCTCTCTTTGAGGCCATTAACGTATTGAATCGATTATGTGACTTTACCCTTAAATATTTTTCTGGTATTAATTTGTTACGTAGTGAATCTAAAGCTGGACAAACAAAAATTAAATTAAATTGATCTTCTATTGCTTGGAGATCGCACAAGGAACACAATCTATTCTCTCGTGGTGTGTTGCTCAATCTCCCCGTATCTATCGCAAGTCCTGCCGTACCAACTCTCACCTTAGCAAACACATTTCGTAGTCTAGATACAGCTGGTTCAGTCAAATAAAATTCAATACTAATATTATACTTATACTCGTTATATGTGACATAACGATTACTATGTGTAATTGTGCTAACCCAATCTTGTATACATATATCTTTTACCCGGATCTCAAACATTTTCAAAAACACATTGGTATTACCCACTCCTTGTTCGAACCAGGCATACCCAAAACCAAATCTGCATAGTAACTGTTTTACATCAGACGCCCATGTATTTTTACCTTTTCAATCTAAATAATATAACATTTCATAACATTTTCTTGGGTATCTGAATTTCGGCATGTTTACCAATTTTAGCCAGAATTTGATACATTTCACTGAAGTATTGCAGAAGAGTGGATACCGCCCACACTCGCCGATAGCCATAGCATTAGGTGTACTTTTTCCGGTTCTCAAGAAGCGTTTGCAGGCCATATATTGCACGCGTTCAATCTCAACGTATTGTTTGTGTCCCCAAATTTCCGATCCGTAAAGTAAAATTGGTTTTATTTTGGTGTCAAATAGCTTAAAGAAGACGTTGTAGGGTAGGTCACCTAAATACCACATTGTCTTCAACACTTCAGTTAATGCACGTTTCCCCTGAAGAGCTACGTTATGTATATTCTTCATCAGGTTCATTCGATTGGAAAATATTACTCCGAGATACTTGTATGATGTAACAATTTAATACATTGTTTCCAAATGTCCACTTTTCCCATTTACTCAAACCACCCCCTCTTTTAAAAACAACTATTTTCGTTTTCATGATATTTACATATAACTTCCATTGTTCACAATATGAATACAAAACATTGAGTTGTCTTTGTAGACCTTTCGGGGTGAATGAGAAAAGAACAACATCGTCAGCGAATAATAACATAAATAATTCTAACGGATCTGGGAAAAGTTGTACACCATCTTTACCATTTTCGGTTATGTCCGTATCCAGCTGATTTATGTACATCGAAAAAAGTAAGGGACTAATAATACAGCCTTGCCTCAAACCGATTGGACATGGAAATTCTTCCGTTAGCCCCCCATTGCTTTTCACACAAGCTTTGACCTCAGTATAAATAGCTTTGAGGCAATTAAGTATTTTACCATGCAGGCAATATTTTGACAACAGGGCGAACAGCTTACCTCTATTAACTAAATCAAACGCCTTTTTAAAATCAACAAAAGCTACATATAATTTACCCC
>JAVTVY010019030.1:0-76708 GCA_036873755.1 Hanleya hanleyi | reverse complement strand
CTCAGCACCGCTCCAACAGCTGCCATTACCAGGGGTACCACCCACAACCCCAGTGGGTCGAAGGCGAAGTGCTGAAGAGTGTACCTGCATCGTTCTCAAGAAGCAAGCTGGCCTGGTATTACAAAGGATGAAACACAATCCTAACATGACTTGGAATGATAAAGGCGAACTCCTGGTACAGAATCAGGTGGTCCTCGGGACCCACATGACGGATTTAGTGAATGATCTGATGCGTCAACGCAGGTCGCACACGGATCTTCGAGGATGGGAGGTCTTCGCTCAAGGCTTGAAAGACATGCATGTATCATAGGAATTGGTGGGGAATCCTCAACGTTGGCAGTGGATGCAGCGGACCCAGCAATCGCCGAGTGACCCACTACCTTCTTGGGAAGCCGAATGGGAACCGGAGTCACCCCGCAAAACACCACCACAACGGCCACCTTCTTTTCAGACCTTTAAAAAACCACCCTTGATCAACACACCCCACATCTCCAGAGCCGTGATACGTAGCAAGTCACCGCGACGAACACGACGCCGGACACAACCGCCCAAGGCCTGGAACACCTATTAAAACCAACAGCAGCAGCAGGACAGCTCAGTCGCCATGTTATACCCCACCCTACCCAGTAACAGTTCGCTGGATGTGTTTCCTGACAACACCTTGGCCAAGTACGTCAACCAGTTACCGCAACCGTTGCATTTACCTGGCCGATGGGAATGTGGCCTCGTGGATATCCAATACCCTTACTCGTGGTACAACGTGCGAGCCAATGAAGTGTGGTACGAGGCGACCTACGAAGGCAAAAACACCCGACTCACCCTCCGCGAAGGCCAATACGATACCCCCAAGGAGTTCATGCAGGGGCTGACAAGACTGTTGCATTACAACGCACACAACGACAAGGCACAGATCCTCCTTACCGCCAACGTGAGTGTCGTACTGAGTCCTATCCTACAGCAAATGCTGGGTCTCGCTCACGCGACCTACACGGGTCCATCCGAGGACCATGGCCAGATCCCGATGGATATGAAGCCGGGTATGTACGGACTCTACGTCTACTAGGACGTAGTCGACAACCACATCGTGGGCGATATCAACACGCCTCTGTTACGGGTGGTCCCCATTAAAAAGACGTATGGAGATCAAGTCACCCGCAGTTTCACCCACATGCTCAATCTACCCGGACGACAAACCGACATCAACACTATCACGGTGGATATAAGAGATGACACGGGACGACCGGTGGCATTCGAACGAGGAAAAGTGGTGCTGACACTTCATTTTCGACAAGCACGTGCTCGCCACTTTGTATAATGAAGGTCCCTTACGAGTGCGATGCACGCAGCTACATGGACTATTATGCCCAACAGGCCGGGGGTGGCCTTTCCGTCTTTAGTGGTGCACGCATGCAACGAGGACATGGGCTGGGGAACATACTCGGGAGCATCGTCAACACGTTCTTACCCTTGGTGACGCGTGGAGTAAAAGCAATCGGCAAACAAGCGGTACGCAGTGGACTACAAGTCGCCGGTGATGTCTTGGGGGGTACGGCACCCAAAGAAGCACTGAAACGGCGGGCCAAAGAAGCGGGAGGCGTCTTGGTCGCCAAAGCACAACGCACCGTAGGGAATAAAAGACCTGCACCACCGAGATCACGCACCAGTCGACGACCGACCCAGCGACGACGCACATTGAAGACCCAGGATATCTTTTCTTAACCATGTCCTTAATCCACGCAGAGTTGTGGACCGTGCCGCCCACACAGACCAGTGCCGAACAAGGATTATGGGTGGAGCATCTCCCGCTCTCCAGCATCAACGAAACAGGGCCCATCGAGTTCACTATCAGTAATGCGGATACGGCCTATGTGGATTTAGCCCATACATACTTGTATGTGAAAGCCAAGGTCGTCAATGGGGATGGCTCCAGAATCATCCAAGCTGCAACGGTGGGCCCGACGAATCTCTGGCTGCACTCGATGTTTCAACAGGTGGATATTTTTCTCAGCCACAAACTCATCAGTGACTCGACCAACACGTACCCCTATCGAGCCTACATCGAGACACTTTTGTCGAATGGACGAGAGGCTAAAAAATCTCAGCTGACAGCCGCTTTATTCTACTAGGACACAGCCGAGCACATGGACACGGTGGACAATGAAGGATATAACAAACGGAAGGCTTTCACTGCGAACGGCACCTCGGTGGATCTCATGGGTCGACTACACGCAGACATTTTCATGCAAGACCGGTACCTCTTGAACAAGATCCCCATCAAAATCCGACTGATACGGACGCCTCCGACCTTCGCCTTGATGGCCACAAACGTAGACGGACATGCAGCTGACTATAAGATTGTCATCCAAGACGCAGTCCTGTATGTCCGAAAAGTGAAACCGAATCCAGCCGTTCAATTGGGACACATGAAAGCATTGGAAACAAAACCAGCCCAGTACCGACGTGTACAAACCAAAGTGTTCTCTGTGCCTGCTGGAAATATGAGCGCCAACAAAGAAAACCTATTCCTGGGGGAACTACCAAAGCCATTGATCCTGGCCTGTGTGCAAAATACCAGTTTCAGCGGAGCCTACCCAGAGAACCCGTTTGACATTTCGGCATCAATTTTGTGGCCCTGCATGTGGATGGACAACAGGTTCCAGCTACGGCCTTAAAACCGAACTTTGGGCGCAGGAATTTCATTCGAGCCTATCAGATCCTGTTTACAGCCACCGGTCAAATCGACCAGGACGAAGGGAATATGATCAGTCGGGAGGACTACGCGAACGGATACACGTTGTTCTGTTTCGATCTGACCCCCAACTTAGAGAACGACCATCAGCTGGCCCTGGCCAAGCAAGGCAATTTACGGTTGGAAATCCACTTTGCACGAGCCCTCGGGACCACCGTCAATGTGATCTGCTACGCCGAGTTTGAGAACATCATTCAAGTGGACAAGGCGCGCAACGTCCTGTGTGACTTTGCCACCTAACATGGATACAGACCAGATAACCACCGTGCTGGAGAATGACCCAGGGACAGGTATGGTCTTTCAAGGGGTGTTCGACCGAGATGTGTTCCCATTAGACCGTATGTATCCTGCTGCATACGCTCTCAACACGGACCCGATGGATCGGCCCGGTGAACATTGGGTGGCCGTGTACTTGACTGAACAGCAGGGCGAATACTTTGACCCGTACGGCCTGCCACCCCTCCATCCCGATTTAACAGACTTCATGGATCAAGGCACAGAGACGTGGTATTGGAACAGTGAAACGTTGCAAAGCCTGACCAGTAGCGTGTGCGGACAATATTGCTTGTTTTACCTGTACCATCGATGCCGGGGCAGAACCTTATCTACCATCGTACAGATGTTTGACGAGTACCCCAAGGCCGAGGACCGCGAAGTACTCGTATATGACTGGACCGCCCATCATTTCAATGTACAAGCCCCGTTCTGGGCTTAAGTTCTTTCAATGTACAAGCCCCCTGTTCTGGGCTTCAGTTTTCACGTGGTTTTTCTCACGTTGTTGTTGTTAGTTATTGTTGAATAAAAAACAAAATGAGATCTCACCAAAAAAAACCCCTGTCTTGTGTGTTTTCTATATGAGCATAATGCATGAAACTGGCTTTGAACACCGTATTAGCCAATCAGTGGCCTAGAATGGGGCGACGCTAGCCCAGGCGGATGCTCCCTCACGACTGCTTCACATTGATACCTCATACGACTCCATCGGACCATTAGTGGCCCACCTAGACCGCAACACGTCTATTTCCACACCCTTTTCCCACAATTCCCTGTCTGCGCAAGCGCAGAATGATGATATTTCAACCCCACACGCACCCCATCAGATGCCCCTTCACGAATGCTTCACATTGATACCTCATACGACTCCATCGGACCATTAGGGGCTCCCCTAGATCCCAAAACGTCTATTCCATACCCTTGGTCTACCGCGCATGCGTAGAATGGCCATATTCCAACCTCACACCCAGCCCATCGGATGCCCCCTCACATATGCTTCACATTGATACCTCACTCGACTCCATCGGACCACTAGTGACCCACCTAGACCCCAAAACGTCTATTTCCATACCCTTGGTCTACCGCGCATGCGCAGAATGACGATAATTCAACCCCACACGCAGCCCATCGGATGCCCCCTCACATATGCTTCACATTGATACCTCACTCGACTCCATCGGACCACTAGTGACCCACCTAGACCCCAAAACGTCTATTCCACATCCTTGGTCTACCGCGCATGCGCAGAATGGCCATATTCCAACCCCACACCCAGCCCATCGGATGCCCCCTCACATATGCCTCACATTGATACCTCACTCGACTCCATCGGACCACTAGTGACCCACCTAGACCCCAAAACGTCTATTTCCATACCCTTGGTCTACCGCGCATGCGCAGAATGACGACCCCCCTCGCCCCTGAAGATTGCCGGAGAATGCCGGAGAATTTGGGACTACTTTCTGTCCGCGGAGGCAGACCGCATCACCACCAGACCGCATCACCGCGGAGAAATACACACTCCCGATTCATCCGGGTCATACATGACGTCACACTTGCGCAGAACACCGCCACAAAACCGCCACAAAATCTCATACCTGCGCACAACCCTCCCGCGCACATCACTTTGTCGCGCATGCGCAGTGAGGCGCCATTAACTCGGAATGCACAAGGGGGTAGTCCATAGTTGCGGATTTTTGGTCCCCCTCAAATTCTTTGAAGTTAATATTCCACCAGGTTTGACCCCATGATAATTTTTATTGGCTTATTGTTTATTAATATTTGTAATATCATTCAGTTGACTGGTTGATTTGCTTCAAATCAGTACATGGTATTTTGCCAGTTAGATTGGCCAATGCTTCTCTATGTAGATGGAAGTGCGAAAGTGTGGCTGTAAATTGGGGTCTTTTTCAGCTTGCGAGCACATGGTATATTTTGCAGTGGGAAAATGAGTTTGAAATCGGCATGGTCGACCCCCTATTTTCTTTGCCAATTTGTGTTGATCCTTCGACTGGGCACAGTGTCGGTGAGTTTCAAAGCAATCGATTGTCAACTTTGGACCAAATTTAGAGGATTTTCCTGAAGTTTGGGGCATGTTCAGTAGGGGTTATGGGGACCCTGATTTCGGTCAGCTATACTCACATCTGTCTCAGATTCATGGCAAGAGCCTACTCTTTCAGAAAATATATAGTTCTATGGGGGTTCTCTCAAAACACGGTTGCTGTTTGGCATATAATAAACCAGCCTACTGTTTAATTTCAGATGCCTTGGCTCTTCTATAGACTGCAACCTATATGACAGAACAGTCATTTTCTCATGTAACATTAAATTTGCATATCTGACTAAAAATTTTCCATCCAGAACTAATATTGTTTACTATCAAGTTGAACACAATTCAAAACAATGCTATTCACACCCAACACAGGACTGAAATTATTAAAGCAGCACAGGGGCTTGGGCTAGAAAGGGGGGAGGGGTAACTCTTAGCATGGCCAGGAAATATCTGTTAAAAGGTGTGTAGAATTGCCAACATCCATGTTGGTGTTTTATCGGGGGGAGGGAGGGGGGTTCAATTGTCCCAGGAATTTTTCAAAAGTTTTAGTGTCACAGAATAATTCCTCTGGGACCATTAAAACAGTCCTACCCCCCCCCCCCCATAAAACCAGCATTGGAGTTGGCAATACTATACTATACACAATGTAACAGATATTCCCCTGTCATGCTAAGAGTTATCCACCCCTCCCCCCCCCTTCTAGCCCAAGCCCCTGTGCTGGTTTCATAATTCCAGTCCTGTGTTGGGTGTGAATATCATTGTTTTGAATTGTGTTCAACATAATAGTAAACAATGTTAGTACTGAATGCAAAATTTTCAGTCAGATATATTCAAATTTGACATAGCGGTCTAGCCTGACAAAATGGCGTCGCAAAAACTGTCAAAATATGAATGGGGTAGGGGGAAAGGTGTGGCTCTGTTTTATCTTAATATGACTTTCAACCATTGACTGTCATATACCATTATACTTGTACAGACCCATAGATTGAAGGGAGTAGATAAAAATAAATCCACAAAAAGTACCCTTCACTTAAAGGGGGTAGTCCATAGTTGCGGATTTTTGGTCCCCCTCAAATTCTTTGAAGTTAATATTCCACCAGGTTTGACCCCATGAGAATTTTTATTGGCTTACTGTTTATTAATATTTGTAATATCATTCAGTTGACTGGTTGATTTGCTTCAAATCAGTACATGGTATTTTGCCAGTTAGATTGGCCAATGCTTCTCTATGTAGATGGCAGTGCGAAAGTGTGGCTGTAAATTGGGGTCTTTTTCAGCTTGCGAGCACATGGTATATTTTGCAGTGGGAAAATGAGTTTGAAATCGGCATGGTCGACCCCCTATTTTCTTTGCCAATTTTTGTTGATCCTTCGACTGGGCACAGTGTCGGTGAGTTTGAAAGCAATCGATTGTCAAGTTTTTTCTGTGATGGGGAGAGAATATGACCTATTTTGGACCAAATTTAGAGGATTTTCCTGAAGTTTGGGGCATGTTCAGTAGGGGTTATGGGGACCCTGATTTCGGTCAGCTATGCTCACATCTGCCTCAGCTTCATGGCAAGAGCCTACTCTTTCAGAAAATATATAGTTCTATGGGGGTTCTCTCAAAACACGATTGCTGTTTGGCATATAATAAACCAGCCTACTTTTTAATTTCAGATGCCTTGGATCTTCTATAGACTGCAACCTATATGGTTACTACTGACGACGTCTGGTGACTGAAAAGCAGCCATATAATAATATAATAATAATAATAATATGATTTTATTCCAGACGAAAAAACATCCATATCATAAAATACAATTAATGAAGAAGAGAAATGGGGGAAGGGGGTAAAGTGAGGTGTATATATAAATATATATACAAGTACTCATTATTTACAGGCATTTACGTACAATAGAGCGTTCCATTTGGAGGACAAATCGGAATAAACTTGCATGTCAGATTCACGTAATGTATACAGTAAATTATTGTCACTCTGTAGAATACGACATTTAAATGAAAAAAACAGCTTTACGTAGGACTTAAGGACGGTACAGAGTTGATGGCAAACATGGCACTGGCGCTGCAACTTTTTCGAAGGTTCATAAGCCATCTAAATGTATTATTATACATGACATTCATATCACGTAAAACAGTTTTGGAATACTGACTCCACAACTGACAACAATATATAGTGGAACAATATGCCTTAAACAGACCCTTTTTAACTACAGTGGTGCAAAAATGAAATTTCCGCAACAAGACATTCGCTCGAACACAAAGTTTCCGTTTTTGGTACTGTATATCGTCATTATCAGATAAATCATTGCATATAATATGACCCAAGTATGTATAAGAAGATACGTATTTCAGATAACACCCACATAACTGAAGACTTGGCGGGTGGAAATCTTTATATCCTTTTGGGGAAAGAACCATACACACAGTTTTTTTGTATTAAATATGATATCATGTGAGCTAGCATAACTCGAACAATGATCCAATAAAATACCTAGAGCTTTAACTGAAGGGCACAGCAGACACATGTCATCTGCATACAATAAATGGTTAATAAAAAGTCCAGCAACATTGCAACCAACACCAGCTTTAGTTAAAGTAACGTCAAGGTCATGCAGATATATAGCAAATAAGGAAGGAGATAGAATACCTCCTTGCCTAACACCATTGGAAACAGAAAAGAAGGATGACATGGTAGACCCCCATTTAACGGCAAACTGTTGTATATTGCACCACATACACAATAATTTAACAAAGCACAACGGGATGCGACGGTCAATAAGTTTTTTGAACAATACCCAATGATTGACTCTGTCGAATGCCTTACTGGCATCCAAAAAACATATAAAAACAGGACTACCATTCGTACGATAAAAGTTTACAACTTCTTTTAACACGTATATACTCTGGTCGGTGGAGCAACCAGACTTAAAACCGAACTGGAAGTCCGAACTATACAAATGAGACTCAAAATTACGTAACAGAAACAATTCCAAAAGTTTAGATATAACCGAGGCAACAGCAATAGGACGATAATTATCCGATGAAGTTATATCACTAGACTTATTTTTGACAATAGGGTTTATAATGACGTAAGTAAGTTCTTTTGGCACGTATCCATGGAATAGCATAGCGTTCAAACAAAAAGACAAATGAATACATAACGACTCCGGGGCATGCATTAAGTGCTCAGCACACAGACCATCAACACCAGAGGACTTGCACCTCTTCATGTCTCCAATGAGATCGCGGACAATGTCCGGGATAACAATGGGAACGCCAGAGGTGGTGTTCCTATGCTTACGGAGAGTGTCTAAAGTATCAGTGGTAACATCATTTAAAATAGAACAAAGTTTATCTTTCCACAGGTTAACAACATCAGTTTCACCCTCAGCCTGATCAATACGGCAAGGCAATGACATATATTTTGAGTTGGTTGCTTTAACCTCTTTCCAAAAATCATTGGAAGAATAGTTAGAAAACGCCTCAACCATTTTATCAGCACGAATATTGTTCTCTTCTTTTTTACAAGACCTCATATCATATTTAAATTGCCGCTTAGTACGGCGCATTTGATCGGCAATGTCACCAGTCCGAGGACTGCCGTGTTCCCTCCACAGGAGAAAGCTAATTCTAGATAAAGCATATAATTCAGACAAACAATCATTCCAACCCGGTACAACATGTTCACGATTGGATTTAACCTTAGCCACAGACTCATTACCAGCGGTAAATAGGGCATGCACAATACAATTATAATAATTGGAAATATCGCCATGATGCTCATCTTCACAGTTGGAATTATCACACAAGATGGCATCAACGGGAACAGATACATTACTGAGATGACGCGCCGCAGTGGTACTGTACATATAAACATCATCATTAGACAAACTACTCCAATCAATAGTGGATTTGCGGTTAGATGAGTGACTAGACATGTTATGTAACGTAGGCAAAACGTCCCACGAAATAGATATGGATAACGGTCGATGATCAGAAGAAATAAAATCGTATAAAATTTCAACAGATTGCACAGAATGATCCACATTAACAGAAGTAACAAAGTGGTCAAGCCACGACGTGGTTAAATGTGCATCGCTTATGTAAGTGTAAGAATCAATTGGCAAGCGATCAACATCGGAAATACAAAGATTATAATCGGAACAAAAATTATTCAGTTCAGCACCAAAAGCACGTGGCGGGTGTGCATTAAAATCACCACCAATAATTACATTAGGGATATCACTCGATTCAATAATAGCCCTTAACTTGCCGAGATAGTCAATGTAAGACTCTAGATTTTCCGGAGTGTCAGTAGGCAAATATACACATATCACTTTGTTGCTCCGCTTTAGTTCAACCAGTTCATTGCTGATACGGTGAACCATTCCCTTAAGCTCCGTCAACTCCGAAGTTTCCAGTGTGGCCGCTATCTTGGATGTAGCCGCCATTTTTGTACCCGATTTTTAGATTTGCGCTGATTCTCATCGTGCTCTATTTGTCTTAGTAACATACAGAGCTGATCAAAATCGCTGATGACATCAAATTTATTACCAGATATATCGCACAGGGATTTATTCAGTATTTCTTATGATCTTCAGCCCCAGTTTGAAACGTCTTCCTCATCCTTCTGGTAAACGCTTTAAATCTGAGCTAAGATGGATTCTTTCAGTACAACAGTACCGTGCATAGTGTCCAGCTTCTCTATCACAGTAATCGCGTCTGAATTTGGTCCTAATCGCGTGGCGACTCTGCAGGCCTCTCCACTAAGTGATCTCCGCATAACATGCGCCACCACTTCTTTAGTGTAAGCTTTGTTTTGAAGTAGGCACTTTATTTCATATCGCCAGAAATCGTAAGGCGTATCCCCTTTCTCGGTCCTCGCATCCACACTTTTTTTTAAATTTTGGGTTGAAACGAGGTGTGGGAGGTCACCGTATTGGCCCGAGTACCGAGGATTCTGGCTTCACTTCCTGAGTATCTTGGCTGGCTATATAATCTTTCATCCATGATGTCAGTTCCTGTGAGCCTTAGGCTTCACCCCCATCTCCGCAAACGCGGCTCCGATGCATTTCAACTCCTCGTCGGATAGTGCGGTCGCCATACTCAATGTAGTAGGACTATGCGGCCAAGGAAACAAGGATAGTGTAAAAAAAATCAAGGATAAACGTTCGCAAAAAGTGAAGGACTGAAAGCTATAAGCGGAACAAATGGCACCTACCAAACCATTTACTGATCAAAGGGAAGTATCCAACACGCGTAAAAAAAGACAGTTAAGCGATAACGTGTTAACTCTTAACCAAAGCACCGCGAAGAGTACAGAAATTAGAATAGAATGGTTTCAGATTGCGCATGCACGTGCATGTCATACTAACATTCTGTCATACTAAACAGTTATACACATGCACACAGACGCCAATATGTGCATACCGGGCTACTGTGTAAGTTCTCACGCGATCTGCTGCCAATTTTGTTCTAAAAAAATTACCAAACATTTCACCAAAAAAAAAAATGCAGGCCAAACCAAACACTTATTAATTATCTAGTGTACCTTTTATATTTGTTTAGTGGAGGTTGATATTTTACAAAACTTTATGTATGATAGGACGTACCGGTACAAAAACATAGCAATGACCAAAAAACAGATTGCCGATAAAAAAAGATAGATAATATACAAAATACCGCATTGATGGACAATAGGGGAATAACAAAAGAACCAAAAAAAATAGAGACACTGAAATTCTGTCACTTCTAAGCTGTGGAGACAGTTCGTTTGATCTAGGGGCAATACAAAAATTAAATTAGAAAAAAAACAATAAATTATGTTTACGTGGTTGTGTGTAGTCTTTTTTCTGACTTGCTGATCAAAATAAGTTACAAACAAAATTATTTAACAAGCCAGTAAACAATGTGAAAATTATATGAATATATAAAGGGACAATATCAGGGCCGAAATTCAATTGAGTGCTGAGGACAAATATTATAAGGAACAGTTCCACAAAACAAGTTCAGATAGCAACACCAGAGGTCAAGTTTTCAATAAATGTTTTTTTCTCTTGTTGTCCCTTACCATCACGATGTATCAAAGTTCACTGATGTGTCCAGAGGATTCCTAGAGTCCCGTTAATGAAGTCTGGTACGGGAAGTTGGATTGTCCAGCACAATCCACACAGCTGCGATATCGTCCAGGAATAAAAGAGCACGTGCAGCGAAAACAGGTATCTTCACTACTCCAATGGGGCAGAATACATATTCACCATTTATCCAGGATTCAGGGGAAAACCACCACGTTGGGCGCCAAAATATAGACGGGTCGCTGAATGAAGTCAACGCCAAGTCTAAGGGTCCGGGCAAATATGCACACACTTTATTCTGGAGACAAATAATCCCTATAATAAACAATAAATATCCCGATAAATATCACAGGAAATATCACAATGGATCCGCCCCCAAGTATATACTAACAAATGTATTTTCTTGCGCTTTATAAATATTTATTTCAAGATAAATCCATTACTTTGCATTATTACTTATACGTTTAGTTCAATGCAAACAGAACGGGGAAATAGATCAAATTGGACATCACTTTTACAATTACTACACAATAACAGGCCGTCATGTAACATTAACATCAAGCCGGTTATGACTGGCCATGTACGACGAAGGCCGATGAACGTTACCTAACTACTTTGGTGCTGAATAGCCTGCACAAGTAGGTCAACTCACCCTGTCAATCGGACAAAGTTAAGTCCCCACCATTGATCGGTGATAGCGGTTACAACCTCCGTACACACCTGATAAATGTAAACAAGCATTCACAGATACTTTGACGCTGATAATGTTCCACTCATAGATAAGAACAATCTACATATATTTTATCTGGTTTACGCAAACGATTCACGTGCCAAAAATATAAAGCTACGCCCCAAGCAATACATGTGAGCTCATTCATATATAAACATTTTCCACGGCAAATATCCCATACGATATGTGGCATAATTCAAAATATCCGTTTACAAATATCGTCCGCAAACTTAGCGTAGTACGGAATCGTGGAGGAGACATAGTTAATATTTTTGTAATTTCCCCAGAGATAATATCCGCCGAGATAATATCTAGGGGAAGATTCACCATTGGTCAATTATCTAGGTGGAAAATAATTGACTCCGAGGTAATTATCTGGGAGGAAATTCGCGACTGATCAATTATGTCGGGTGAAATTATCTCGGGGGAAATTATTGCGGACAAGAACACATGTTGACGGACCGACGGACGGACGTACGTACATGGCAACGACAACCGCAGCCCTATGGGCTGAGGAGTAAAAAGGTACTTTTTGCGTAGTTTGAAGTAATAGCATACGTACGGAACCGTGGAGGGGACATAGTTAATACTTTTTTTATTTCCCCGAGAAAATATCCCCCTAGATAATTATCTCGGGGGATATTATCTCGGGGAAAACTAACTTCCCCCGAGATAATTGATCAATCGCGAATTCCCCCAAGATAAGTTTGACCAATGGCGAATTTCCCCCGGGATATTATCTCGCGGGATATTTTCTCAAGGAAATAAAAAAAGTATTAACTATGTCCCCTCCACGGTTCCGTACGTATGCTATTACTTCAAACTACGCAAAAAGTACCTTTTTACTCCTCAGCCCATAGGGCTGCGGTTGTCGTTGCCATGTACGTACGTCCGTCCGTCCGTCAACATGTGTTCTTGTCCGCAGATCTATTAAGTCGGGCTTCTCCGACTGTAGAGCTTCCTGTATGGTGACTGATGAATGATCAGGTTTTCAGATGGCTATGATGATTTTATGATTTTTAATTATTTTTTATTGTTTATTGATGCTCACCTTGTGCACTGCTATCTATGCCCATCAGGAACCCTTGGCTGTATGTTGCATTGTGACTTTTGAGGGTTTCCCGATTCTAAGAAGCTCTGTGTAGCGGTCCATTCGAGATTTAGACCATCTGGAGATATGCCCATCGGGAACCCTAGGTTGTATGTTGCATTTTGACTCTTGAGAGTTCCCGGATTCCAAGAAGCCCCGTGTAGCGGTCCATTCGAGATTCAGACCATCTGAGATATGCCCATTGGGAAACCTTGGTTGTATGTTGCATTTTGACTTGTGAAGGTTCCCTGATTACAGGAAGACCTGTGTTGCGGTCCATTCGAGATTCACATCTTCTGAAAATGGTTATCATTGGATGGAACCTCAAGGCTTTAAATTAATTCACAAAACGTGTTACTGCAGGCTCTGGTACTTAAATTCCTCAGCAAGTAGGCCAGTAAAGTTTCTGGAGGTTTAGCAGATTCTTGTTGTGACTGGGGCAGTGGCATCTAATTATTTCAGGCCTGTATTCAAGAATATCTTTAATTTGAAAACAAACTTTTTTGCTGCTTCTTTATTGAAAAGGTGATTCCCAGTTGCTTCTCAATTCACACATTCTTGTGCATGTCTGGATACGGATTAGAGAAACTATAATAAATTTTTAAGATGGCTTTTGATGCGCTTATGGTGTGCAACAATGTCTACGGGTGCCAAAAACAGTTTGGGTTCAGTTTTTAACAGTTAACAACCAACCAACGTGATAACTGAGGTACATATTTTAGCCTATTAAATTCCATTCTGGTGGTTTAATAGCACCACTCATGCATGTGTCTCGGGCAGTTGAGAGGGATAAAAATGAAACAATACACTAGCAGGTATGTTTTCGCCTATTGGTTTGCTGACCCAGGAAGAAAATCTATATTTTGTGTGTTGCAGGCTTCTATGGGACTATGCAGTCAGGTTGTAATTGTTAGTAGTTTGCTGGTAAACTTACGAGTCCCTTTTGCCCGCTGCCAACTTACATAATTTTATTGAGCAAAGGAGAGCAAGCAGCACTGTAGTGAATGAGCAATGAGAGATTTGAGTTCCACCAGAGATTCCTGCTGTTTCATGCAATACTGTCCACAACGAACCAATATTTGAAAGATTAGATTTATTCCACAGCTTTCACTTTCACAATTTCACGCTGTCAAAAAAATTCAATCTTTAAAATTTCTTTTTATTACTGTTTTAGGCGATTACCAAAGATGGGCATAGTTTGTGAGTGTCAACTGTCGCAATTATTTGTTATTGGTACAACATAATGTTTTTATTTTCTTCACCGAACATATTATGGTACCTTTGAAATTATTTAAAACTAGGTCAGGATAGCCTATTTCTGGCCGGACCCACATCAATTTTGAACCTGTTTTGCGTGCCTCGATCTTACCTCCCCCCTCCAAATAATAATGATAATGGTGGGCATATGTCAATCAATGTGTTTCTGTGCCAATAACCTGTTATCATACTTGCTCATGCATGATCTTTCTTGCCACAGATCAAGCTACACTTTCATGCATGCTGTAATCCCGCAGCAGCGCTCGCGTTATGCAACACGAGTCTATTATGTGTATGGTACATACATGTATATCACGCAACCGTATCCTACATGACCAGAAAAAAAAATCCGTCTGAGGGGTCAGCGCACCTCTTGCAATTACTTGCGCTGTGAGGTAACAAATATACCGGAACTAAGAAGAAAGACTTTCAGATGAGTTATTATGGCCGTTGTTTTGAATTTCCTCTTAATGGTTCTTTTTTACTTATTTTCTGTTAGAAGTCTTTTCGACAATGTTGAATATTTTTGATATAATATATTAGTTTTATACAGTTTATGTTCGAAAAGTGTAGAAAAAGGTAAAAACATCGCTAACGCAAATTGGTCGTTTGCACAATGGATTATGGAAATCGATTTTAAATAAACTGATATGATAACCTACGAAGCTGAAACGTCAATTAATATGATAAACTATGAAGCCGAAACCTTGCGCCTCCTATTTGCTTTTTGTTCCATTGATGCCGTCCAGCAGATACAATAAAATTGGAAACTGATGACGGCCATTTCGTGAAAAAGGCCTTCATGAGCTACATATGTCAAACATGCGATGACTCTAGCCAAAAATGATTGTTCGGTCATTTCCTAACTGTATCTATGTGCGAAGTTTCATGCTTGTATCATCAAACGCACAGTTCTTACATATATCTGCCCCATTATTGCAAAATTTCAACATTAATAATTTCAAATATGCGGGAGCCATCCTGAAAATCGGCGCTCTTTAATGATTTTACAGTTGTCACAAGCTTAGGTAAATATCGATTTTGTATTCTACATTTGGGGTCCAGTCTGTCCATCAGTTTTCATGATTGTGAGGAAAAGGAAACAATTTTAATCTTAACCACTGTACTGCGGCTTGATGGAAAGCAGATACAGGCTGCATAATAGCGGCAAAGATCGCAGACTATACAGTTGTATTTTGCCATCTCTGTGTGAGAAAAGTATTTCTAGTATCATGAAATAAAAGTACAAATTTAGAAAGAATAATACTCCTGGATATCCACCTTTAAAGAATGCGAATATGTCTTCTTCAATGATATACAGAATACAATAAAGAACAGATGGATATTTCATATGCATGAATAGTAATGTATTATACCGGTTGTTATATTTTGTAGGACAGCAAAACGAGAACGGGTGTACAAAAGGGTTGTGTTCCTTGATAGAGAAGTTTGGAGCTAAGCTTACGGAGAACAATGGAAAAGAATTCATCCATGGCAAAATTAGTCAAAGATATGATGAAATTCACAAATAGACATTCCAACGGCTCACACGTTTTTAACTCCATGGGGTATTTCATACAAGAACTTGACATTTGGGATTACATCTTACACATGTTCGGTGTTTTTCTCATGGTCGTGTCACTTTTCATCAACGGAGTAGTATTGCACGCACTGAGAAGACCACGCCCTGACTCACTGAAGTCCAGTTTCTTGATTCAAGGGATAATCATATCCGATATCCTCGTATCGTTGGCTTTAGGTACGCAAGTTCTACCATACGTTCTCCGGGCATTCGGCTATGATCCAGTCATCTCCATATCCTGCTACGAAGGCTTTTCCGTGACCTCGATGGCCGTTTTGGTAGTCGTACAGTTGTACACGGGACTGGCCATTGCCGTGGATCGCTTATGGTCCGTTCTAAGACCTCTAACATATCATACCACGGACTATTCAAAGTTTCAGAAAAGTGTCATTTTAGGAGGCATATGGGTAACGACACTCGTATTTTATCTCGGCTTCATTATTATAGATCTGCTACAGCAGATAAAGGAAGATCCCCGCCACATTTGTCTTGTTCAGAGGGAACTTCAAATGATGAAGCTAGTGTTGCTCGGTTACATTAGTCCATTTCTTGTAGTTGTAGCTATCTTCGCTACTCTATTCTTGTACGTCGCCATGCTATGGATAGTGATTAAACAGCGCGCACGTCGGCGTCAGCTAACTGACCCAACCAACACACATCAAGACAGTAATGCGTCCCTGGCCCTGACGTTTTTCCTAGTGCACATGACTTACCTTCTCTGTTACTTACCGATCATCATTCAGTTCGTATTTTTCAAGGAGACTCTTAAGGTGGATGGATTTCCTCAGTTTAATATCACCGCTTACGCGATAACGACAACTCTTTACCAGTGTAATACCATCATTGATCCTCTAATTTTCAGCTGGAGAATTAGATTCCTCCGAAACTATATGCGGACTCTTCTTGGGAAGGGGCCTCCTCATTCACAGCCACCTGGGAATTGTATCTCCAAATAGCCCCGTCGCAAACGTAAGGGTGGTCCCCCCCCGGGGCGCACCGTTTCGGCGAAGCTTAGCCTTGTCAGGCCTGGGGGTGGGAGCATCCTGGTCAACCTCACAGACTTTCAATTCTCTCCGGAACGAAGATAACTTGAAAGCTGACACTCCAAGACTTTGTAGGATAACATATTATTAGGAAATTAAAGGAGAGTTAGAAAACACCGTTATTCTGTAATGCTCCGTCAAAGGGCCTTTGGTTACTTATTATGTAATGTCATTTGCAGCGTTATTAAGTAATGCTCCATAAAAGACCGGTAAGAAAACAGCTTAATTTTATAGTGTAATAATCCTGCCAAGGGCGTTCTGTTATCTAATATGTAATGCCCTGTTCCCTGTAGCGCAAAAGCCCCTACATCAATGGGGGGTGGGGTCTCTGGGATATTATGGGACCCTAGTGTATGGCAATTCCCGGAGAAGTTCCCCATAAACAAAGACCAGTGAATCATGTGCAAGCCCACTGTCAGTCCTAAATATACATCGCCTTGAATCATAGGTGAATGTGTCTGGGAAACTTCTATACTATTATAATCAGTAGATGTTGGACTGTCGTCGCTGGTTGACAAATAAAAGTGACTCACTAATATATATATTAAGTAACAAAACGCCTTTTAGGTAGCATTACATAATAACGCAGCAAGTGACACTACAGAACAAGTAACAAAACGAACTTTTACAGAACGTTACATAATAATGCTGTTTTCAAACTCTCCTTCCATCTTCTACTCATATTTGGGTCATTTTGAGCCTAATTGCAAAATCCCCAGAGCAGTGTCGACCATTTGAGAACAGAAACGTGATGTTTTCACCATTTTTCTTCAAAATTTGTGAAAACACGTAAATGAATAAATCGAAAATCAGGCAGAAATATCGTCCAAAGTTGCCCTTTTCTAAAATTAAAAGTAGGAAGATGGAAAGCACGACATCTTTCCCTTCTGCCAGCTTTCTATCTTGTGAAATTGACAGTAGAAAAATGAAAAGCTCTACATCACTCCCGTATTCGAGCTTCCATCTTGCAAGATTGAAAGTAGAATGATGGAAAGCTCTGCATCGCTACCGGTATTCGAGCTTTCCAGAATAAGTTTATGACACGTAGGAATACCGGAGCTTTTTTCGTATTAGTTCTTATTAATTCCGTGTGCCTGGTAGAATTTTCGGAGGGAAGATGACTAATTTCAATGAAACGTACATATCTCTGAAATGGAGCTACTTTTTTGTTAGTATGTATACGGTATATGTATGTATCCGATATGTATTTGTCTTTCATTTCTATGTACACGGTATGTAACTGTCATTTATTAGTATGTATACGGTACGTAACTGTATTTTATTAACATGTAAACGGTATGTACATGTAGCTGTATTTTATTAGTATGTATACGGTATGTAACTGTCTTTTATTATTATGAACACGATATGTAACTGTCTTTTATTAGTATGTTTACGGTATGTATTTGTTTTTATTACCTTGTACACGGTACGTAACTGTCTTTTATTACTATGTCTACGGTATGTAACGCTCTTTTATTAATATGCATACAATATGTATTTGTCTTTTATTACTATGTACACTGTATATAACTGTCTTTTATTAGCATGTATACATTATGATACTGTCTTTTATTAGTATGTATACGACATATAACTCTCTTTTATTAGTATGTATACAGTATTTAATTTTTTTTTGTTAGTATATATACGGTACATGTATGTAATTGCCTTATATTAGTATGCATAAGGTTTGTAACTGCCTTTTATTAGTATACATGTGTTTCTAACTGTTTTATCATATTTCAATATGTGGACGCATCAAGGATAATCCCACCCTTGGTGCCCCCGATGTAAAGGGGATGCTCACAATAAATTCTTATTATTAAATGCGTATTCGTACCATCAAATGAGAGCGCTCCGACCACGCATTCCACCCATCATATTGTTCTTAAATCTCCCATGCCAGAGCAGTAACATGGTACATGTACCAACTGACGTCATTTCATCTAAATTCAGAATCTGTTTCACTTATTAATAATTCTATGTACATCCAGTTGTTAAGAATGGTCATACACACAAATTATATAAGTTACACGAGTTTTGATTGGTACTTTACCAGGACATTTCATCCAAATTTCTCTTGACAGACCAGTGTCACGCGCTTGCTACAGACAGCGGGGAATTTGCCTGCCTTAGCTCCTAGCGACGAGATATTTGTCGAAACGTATTTGCCGAATAATCTTGGTGCCACCCGGTGGCCAGCCTCATCGCCATTCTTGCAGGCAAACACGGTGTCGGGTTCGATGGACAGATTTTTCACTCCAGAATATGTTTTGCTAACGATAACAAGATACAGTCGATCGAATACGATCAAGGAGGCATTCCTTTTCCATGTTAAGTAAAGGAAACATTCATTATTTGTGAAGAAAGTAAAAAACGAAGAGCAATTTTAGCATGGCCCCCAGGTGGCGCCACCTATAGGCGAATAGGCACAAAGACATTCCCAAAAGATAACTCGATGGAAGGTACCCACATACCAATTTGGAAAGAATCCGTTCAGGTCTTCAAACGTTACTCCCCGGAAAAGCAATTTTACCTTGAACCACAAGTGGTGCCACCTATAGGCTAATTGGCACGAAGCACAATCCCAACCGAGATCTTCAGGCAAAATCCCCTGACCTTGGAAATAGAAAATTTAATTTGTTCAGTTTTACCAAAATGTTACTTGGCCCACAGGTGGCGCTACCTATAAGCAGCTCAACATGAAAAGCAGTCTCAAGGGAGATCTTCAGGCAAGGTACCCATATACCAAATTTGGAATGATTCCATTCAAGGTTTTAAATGCTATTGTCCGGAAACAATGTTAAATTAGCCGAAGGTGGCACCATCTATATATTGATCGGCATGAAAATAATGCCCTGCGAGATATCGAGGTGAGGTACCCACATACCAAATTTGGAAGAATCGGTCAAAATTTTCAAAAGTTATTGTTTGGAAACACTTTTAACTTAGCCTTTATGTGGCGCAACCTTCACTCGAATCGACACGAAAAACAATCTCAAGCCAGATCTTATGGCAAGGTACCCACACACCAAATCTGATAGAGCAAGAATCCAAAAGTTTTTCAAAAGTTATTGTCTGGAAATGCAATTTTAACTTGGCACCCAGGTGGCGTCACCTAGATGCTGATCGGCACGAAAGACAATTCCAATCAAGATCTTGAGGCAAGGGGTCAACTTAATAAATTCGAAAACATGGGGATCTGCCTGATGAAACGAGCCCTCTTGGGGTTGAAATTCATTGAAGGGTGGCAGAATTATAACAACATTACAGACTGCACACAAATTTCAACTTTCTGCCAAGAAAAATTGGATACATAAGCTAAAACGCAATATATCAGGGTCGGAGGAGAGTTAGTTTTGTATACTCACGAGGGTAGTATAAGCTCCTGGAAAACATGAGGGTATGTTGTCATGGTATTGTAGTCTATTATTAGACATTGTGGATGTTTCTAGAATACATAGTTTGTTTACATATTATGTTATGGGTCAGCTACTTGGAGCTTTCTAGAAGGTTGTTGTAAATTGTATCTAGGTCAGATGATGCGGTAACGCTGTGTATTCTAGAAGCTTCTTGATTGGGTAGAATGATCTTGAATGCCTCATAGAGTATAAATAGCGCATTCAGTCAGTCATCCAGGAGAGAATTCAAACTGGCTTTTATGTGGGTCTGTTATACTGTGTTACTATCTGGATTTTACCTTTGCCTGTAATTACGGACTGCTGGATTGTTTACTCCTGTGTATTGACTGTTGGCTGCTGCATGGCCTACGCTGTTTGTTGAAGGCTATCGGATAGTGGACCTTTACTGGGACAGTATACAACTGAGCCGTGTTGGATTATTATTGTACAGTAGTGATTTTTGCGCGTCGATAAGGACTGTAAAGTGCACACCGGTATAGCATTGAACAGCAAGATTATATTTAACATATTTATTTGTTGTATTAACCTTACTTAAATTGTATATGATTTTAGTATTGTAAATAAATATTTAATTGTTAATCCTTGACTTCACAAATCTTTCTGTTTCGTTTTGTTGACGTACCAGAAATTTGGGGCCTGTCCTGGAGATTTGTTTACATTATAGCTGCCAGCTGATCAGCTTTGCCTCATAGTTCTAAATTGATACAGCTGTACAACATTGTCTAAATTTGTGAAGTCAGGGAGTATGCTACCAGCATGTCATTTGACCTAGCACAGTCTGTCTGGCAAGACCACCCAAAGACTCCATCTTAGGGTGAATGGTCACAGAAAATCCGTTAAGCAATTGCTTATAGGTAAGCATTTTCCTGGACCCGATCATGGCTGGTACAACTTTAGTATCCAGATCATAGACGTCGTCTATCCATCTGCCAAGGATTCCCCCTTTGGATTTGAGAGAAAAATCCGAGAGCGGGAACTATTCTGGATGCTAGAGCTTGGGTCAGTGTTTCCGTATGGTTTAAATGATAATGTCAGTGGGTTCGGCAATGTTACAAACCGCCGTTCAAATATATCCAATATTACCCAGCTATTTAAACCCCATCAACGGAGACATCACAACCATGGTTGGAGAAAGTTAATAGTGCGATGATTCACGATCATATCACTTTAAATTACTTAGTGCGTTTAACTAACACACCCAATAGTACACACAGCTTACGTACAGTTCTGTATGCGTTACATCTGAGAGCTTTAAATCATATAGCCAGATATATACAACAATCTGCGTCTTCAGGAAATACAATACTACCCAAAATCACTAAAGTATGTCAAGATATAACGTATTTTCGGTTGTATCGTCCAGTGAACATAATCGAAACATCCCAATATCGGCTATTCTTGAAACTCAACTACTTAGATAAAGGACTGGACATTATTAAATTACCTCAAATCCTGAATGATCCGGAGGTACGCAACACTGTACCAAACTATTCTAAATTCGCAGAACCTTCTTGCATTTCATATAAGTATACTAAATCTATAGCCACCAAAATATTCAATTACTCTAATGCTGTCAAGGAGTTTGACTGGAACTTATACACGTCGGGGGGCTATAGTTGTGATTGTGAATCGTCGAACTTTATCTATACACCATGCAACATGTTGTGACTGGTGATCTTGATGTGGTGAGTGATAAGGACCTAAGATTACTCCTGATGAAGGGACCTGAGTATAGAGAGCCGAGAAATATAAATCTGAAGGCCGACCAGAAGATAGTCCTGTCTGCTTTGGAACAGTACGTTATTGATTGATCTAAGCGAGAAAAAGTTGAACCTACAGTATTCTCTGATTGGCTGGACCTCACCAAGAGCAAGGTCGCTGAAACAATCCGCCATATTGACATAAGTACCCTTCCCCAAGCAAAACAAGTACTGAGAAGCCTCAATTCGCAAGAAGTTCTAGCAAATCTCCAGAGTAAATTCGTCATAGTCCCAGCAGACAAAGCTCCAAATAATATAATATTCATATGTAAATATTACTATTACCAGATGCTGGTTGAAGAATTGAGTGTAAACACATCGTCATCAAATACTTCTACTTACTCTCAAACTGCATTTACTCTGGAAGATTTATTTAACAATCACAAAACGTTTCTCAAGGAAAGAGGTATTTGTATTCCAACCAAACATAATGATATACCAAAAGTATACTGGACCCCAAAATGCATAAATCACCATACAAAGCTAGATTCATAGCTGGTTCTAGAAGCTGCACCACCAAGCTTCTTTCAACCCTATTGACGAGGGCCCTTCAGGAGGTAAAAACATTTTGGGAAAGGTATTGCGCCACTATTTCTATAAACTCTGGCGTTGAATGTATGTGGATATTGAAAAACTCAAAATGTCTTACGGAAGAACTTGATGCTAGAGGTCAGATACCGACTCTCTATACTACAATCCCTCATCAGGACCTTATTGACCGTCTAAGTTCATTAATAGTATCTGTGTTCAAGAAAACTGATCGTAGATATATTAATGTCGGATGCCGTAAAGCATTCTTCGGCTCTACTACATACAAGAGATATCATTCAACCGATGTTTCTTTGTTTATAGAGTTGCTTGAATTTCTCATTAATAATATCTATGTGAAATTTGGCAACACAATATATCAGCAGCATATAGGTATTCCAATGGGTACTAATTGTGCACCCCTGTTGCCTGACCTATATCCGTTCTCTTATGAATATGACTATATGCAGGCGCTTTCAAAAACCTATCCATTCAAAGCCCGTTCCTTCTCATTCACCAAACGCTATATAGACAATATTTTCGCTGTAGATAATCGCGATATAAATGACGCAGTGAAGGATATATATCCACCTTCACTGGATTTGAAGGAAACGACAGATAACCCTACAGGCACATCATATTTATACCTATATCTCTATAAAAATGAAGCGGGCCTTCTTTCTCGTCGACTGTATGACGAAAGAGATGATTACAATTTCGACATCGTAAACTATCCCTTTCTGGGCAGTAATATTCCAGTGGGACCTGCATATGGCGTAAACATATCACGCCTAGTAGCATTTGCTAGATCCTGTGTTAAATGTGACGATTTTAATCAACGTCACAAGACATTGTTGCAGAAACTTATAAAACAGGACTACACCACCAAGCGCCTCCACTCAAAGTTTCTCGAATTTGGCGATACATATCGCATGCTGATAGCAAAATACGAGGGTAGAGTGCAAGATTTATGGCGTTACGTTTCGTAACTTGTGTCTAAATCCGCTTAACTCGGGGCTAGGGGCCGTATGAACCCATGTACTTCAAGATCCTCATGGTACTAATATGAACAGTCACAATCAAAGCGTGACTGAGATACATCATTCTTCAGATGACGACTTTACAACGAATATTATGGATTAAGAATACTGATCAGCGATACGGATTTGATATTTTTGGAACATCATGATGTCTTGCCGGCATCATTGAAACTGTTGACCGCTTCTCTCTTGCAGGAAACAAGCCTATGTTTATGTATACTATGATTGTCTTTTTGAATTTGGTGCTAATACTGTTATATGGAATAGGTCTTTGGATTATGGACGCGGATATTCTCTAATGGACGACGGCTGAATTATGAATGACGGACCAGACGCTTGCAATTAGAGCTTAGTCAGGAAGAATTTAACGAACTACGCAAAGAGGATTTGTTCGCGCTGTGTAAATTCCTACAAATTAAAGTTAAAACATCTTTGAGAAAGCAAGAAATTAAGAAACTCATTATTAAACATTTTGTTAGCAAACAAATTTGGGATGAAAGTGATTATAATTTAACCGAGGAAACAGCTGATGATTTGGAAATAAGGAAATTAGAATTGCAACATCAGCTGGAATTAAAGAAATTAGAATTAGACAGAGAATTAGAGAGAGAAGAGAAAGAAAGACAGTTTCAGTTAGAAATGAAACATATGGAATTACAGTCGCAAACAAGTCCTCCTGCACATACACCTGTACATTCACAATCAAAATTTGATGGAGGTCGTCAATTACGTCTCGTCCCAACATTTCAGGAAAAAGAAGTTGATAAATATTTTCTGCATTTTGAGAAAATTGCTGAAAATTTAAACTGGCCAAAAGAAAATTGGAGTTTACTTCTTCAATGTGTTTTGATCGGAAAAGCAAGAGACATTTACACTCAATTGACTGTAGAGCAAGCATCAAATTATGATACAATGAAAGACTACCATCATAGTAGGGCGCAGAAATCAAACGAGCAATGTGACTGGAAAAATGTCAAACGTTTAAGAAACCAATGCAATAATTTATGTAAAACTCTTAAGAAGGAGTATTATGATAATCTGATAACAGAGACAAAAATGACTCTCGGAAGCTCTGGAAAACTTTGAAAACAATACTTCCGACAAAGTCTAAATGTAGCGCTGTCAATGGCGTCAAATTGGATGATGAAGTAATCAATGACCCAAAATCTGTTGCGAATGCATTTAATACTTTCTTCACAAATATTGGAACAAAGTTAGCTGCTGTTTTTGGGCAAACCAGAACAGCTGTTGCAGATTTTCGTGAGAGTGAAAATGGCATTCACTTTGGCTTTACGGATGTTAGTACTGAATTTACTTTCAGACAGTTGCGTACATTATCTGTTGTTAAGGCCACTGGACTTGATGGCCTGAGCAGTAAGCTCTTGAAAAGTGCTGCACCATGTATTGCTGCTCCACTAACCAACATTTTTAATCTGTCTCTGAAAACTGGAACTCTCCCTGAAAACTGGAAACAGGCCAAAGTCACACCAGTACATAAGGATGGTGGCAAAGATAACCTGAACAACTATAGACCTATTTCAGTTTTGCCAGTCATCATGAGAATCATAGAGAGAGCAGTTCATAATCAGCTGTATGACTTTCTTGTCAAACATAATCTGTTAAATAAGGTTCAATCAGGTTTCCGCCCCAAACACTCCACTGCTACCGCTCTGTCGGATGTCACGGATTATCTGCTCGAAAACATGGAAGCTGGCCTCCTAACGGGTGCTGTTTTCCTGGACCTGAAAAAGGCGGTCGATACCGTGGATCATAAGTTATTACTTTCAAAACTCGGCAGTTTTGGAGTCGCGGGACTGCAAAGTGATTGGTTCTCAAATTACTTATTGATAGGAAACAAACTACTAATGTGAACGGCCACAACTCAGAATCCCAACAGGTGACGTGTGGCGTCCCACAGGGGTCACTACTTGGTCCGCTGCTATTTATTATTTATATTAATGACCTTTCGAATGAAATACAAAATTGCAAAATTGTTCTCTATGCGGATGACACCGCATTATTTTTCCCCGCGAAAGACAGTAAGGAAATTGCACGTGTCTTGAATATGGAAATGACAATTGTAAGTGAATGGTTAGCCCAAAACAGGCTCAGTTTAAATATTAATAAAAGCAAAACTATGCTATTTGGGACCAGTCAAAGACTGACTGGGGCCGGAAATATGGAGATTAAGGTCAACGGAGAACCACTGGAAAATGTCCATTCTTTCAAATACTTGGGTCTTTGGTTTGACCCACAGCTCACGTGGAAAATTCACATGAGCAAACTAACCAGTAAGATTTCCCAGCGTATTGCTGTTCTGGCACGAGTCAGAAAATACCTAAATCACCGTGCTTTGCTTACTGTGTATAACACGCTTATCCTCCCTCACTTCGACTATTGTGACATAATCTGGTCTAATTGCTGCAAGGCCTTACACTCCAAACTGCAGCTTCTGCAGAATAGAGCAGCTAGGGTAATCCTTCATGAGGGCAAACGTGCCCACATTGATGTTATGTTGAGACAGCTTCACTGGCACAAACTCTCTAATAGACAAGATTTTCATGTGTGCCAGTTTGTACATAAGTGTGTCAACGCAGAAGGTCCTTCGTATTTGAATAGTAAGTATACTAGAGTTAAGGAGTTGCACAACTACAATACAAGATCGGCAGCAAATGGCCTGTTATCACTCACTCAGAACCATCTTGAAACAGGGAAACGTACTCTGAATTACAGAGGTGCCATGTTGTACAATTTCTTGCCTCTAGTAGTTGCACAAGCTACACCTGGTCATTTTAAAAGATTATATTTTAAATTTTCAAATGCCCCTTAAAAGGATCATCGGACCAATGGGGTATCAATTACAACACATATAAGGGAAGTGGGAAGAGGTGCCGACATACTGACTGCGTCACATAACTTCACAGAATAGTCTTCTGGTAAACCTATTCTAAAGCATATACCAAGAATCTAACGATTCGTGATATGTGTTGTATCTCAGGTACGCTTTTATTGTACCTGTTCATGTGGCAACTTGGATGATATGACCACACGGCCCCCAGCATCGGCATAAGCGGTATTAGATACAAATCTAGAGAGCTATGATGGAAATGCTCTGACAACTCGTATACTGGTAATTGGTGAGCTGTTTCGCTGTGACAACTCCTACATTAGAGATTGGTGAGCTGTATTGTCGTCAGATGTAAATGACGGCAATTAACACAAAAGACTAGTCTGTAAGGCCCGATGTCGACCCAGCATCAACTTCCCACAAATGCCAACATATATCAAAGACCAAAAGGTCTGTATATAGTTCTGTTTCATATTTCCATGGTGTATTTTTATGATATTTTTACATAATTCTGTGATAGTGTTATAGTTTATTACTGTGGTGTGACTGTGAGCATGTAACAGGGCCCTGTGGGAGATCAGTGTTTGTCACTGAACAGGCTACCCTGTATAAATATGGTCAAATAAATAAATAAATTAATTAATTAATCCTTAAAGGGTATGAATTAGTTCCTGAAGCCTATAGACAAAAGTTTCGTAGTTGGGAAAAAGAAAACTCTCAGACTCCTGTAGAATTTTCTCGTCCAAAAGAACAGTTATTTGATAGGTGGTGTGCCTCGGTTAAAATTGACAACCAACTTGAAAGCCTTAGACAGCTTATTCTGGTAGAGGAATTTAAAAGGTGTATCCATGGTGATATTAGAACATTTCATGATGAAAAGAATGCCAACACGTTAGATCAGGCAGCACGTTTTGCTGACGGATACGTTCTGACTCACAAATTATCATTTGTCAATGCTGTTAAAGGAGAAGAAAACATATGACTAATGTATACACTGAACGAAAGATCTATCTCCCCCGTATCCAAAAATGTAAGCAAATATTTTTTGCGATTTTTTACCGCCGATCTATTCATATCGAAACATCAAAACTGGATAGATTCATAAGTGCCGCCATTACAAGGGCTTGCGTCTATTTTAACCAATCAGAAATACCGAAAACATATTGTGCGCATCGCTTCGTGACGTCAGCCGGGCTCATGCTCACTTTCGCCCTGTACGTTATTAGTAAGAGAAACTCTCGGGACTGCTGTCTATATTTTGTATACCGTTATAATTTGATAGAGGTAGTGTGACAATATTCCGCAATTACACGGGCATCATGCCGCAGTGTGTGGCGTTTGGCTGTTCTAACAGAACTGGGAATAAATACCTTCCAAAGACCTGACATTTCATCAGATGTACTGAAACAGTGGGTGCATAACGTCGGTCGGCAGGATTTTACTCCGAACTCATCAGGGAAGAACTTTTGCACGGTGAGGCTGCTGCAATAAATTGGAGTGAGTTTATCAGTCTTTCAACACTATTTCAGTCATATCACGATGTGCCATTCCTATTCCTGTCAAACTGTAATCATTTCAATGTAAGAAAGGCTTGGTTTGTATTATATCTTGATGCAATGTCATTATATTTTCACCTTCCCCGCTGGAGAGCGGCGAGGCCCCGGTGACGTCACACGCTTCGACGATCCTAGCCTGAATGGCGGCACGCTTGAGAGACAATGATGCGCAGGTTGAACGTCGATTTAATCGAGTAGAAAAAATCGCAAAAAATATTTGCTTACATTTTTGGATACTGGGGAGATAGATCTTTCATTCAGTGTATACATTAGTCATATGTTTTCTTCTCCTTTAAGTTCATTCCAGTCTACTCGCTTAGGTAACAAACCCATTTCTTTCTCAGAGCCTAAAACTTTTAACCCCAGTTACAAAGGTCAAAGGTAAAACAGAAATTACAACACATAAAAGGGGAATGGGAAGAGGTGCCGACATACTAACAGTCACATGCCTTCACAGTATAATCTACCGGTTAACCTAAAGCACATACCAAGAATCTAACGATTCGTGGTATGTGTTGTATCTCAGATACACTTTTATTGTACCTGTTCATGTGGCAAATTGGATGATATGACCACACGGCCCGTAGCATCGACATAAGCGGTATTAGATACAAATCAAGAGCTATGATGGAAATGCTCTGACAACTCGTATATTGGTAATTGGTGAGCTGTTTCGCTCTGACAACTCGTACACTGGGGATTGGTGAGCTGCATCGTCGTCAGATGTAAATGAAGGCAATTAACACAAAAGACTAGCCTGTAGGCCCGATATCGGCCCAGCATCAACTTCCCACAAATGCCAACATATATCAAATTACAAGCGTCTGGTCCGTCATCCATAATTTAGCCGTCGTCCATTAGAGAATATCCGCGTCCATAATCCGAAGACCTATTCCATATTCCATATAACAGTATTAGCACCAAATTCAAAAAGACAATCATAGTATAGATAAACATAGGCTTGTTTATCAGCATCAGAATCTCGCCATATACATGTAACCAACTTTTAACACTCAAAATAAATCTCCCGTTTGCAATTATTGTAAGAAGCATGGTCATTTAATGGCTAATTGTTTTAAATTGAAACGAAAACAACAAGCTCAAGCCTTTCAAAGCCCAGTGGTTTCCTCACTTCAAGATCTATACCCAAGCAGGTTAGTGACGTTCATAGTGTATATGACGTTAAGATGGCCACGGACGCTGTTCCTATTAGTTCTATGAAGGATAAGTTTGACAGTTTTCAAATCCTGTTATGGAAATTTTTGAACCATTTATCCACAATGGTTTTGTGTCACTTTCAAGTGATTTGTCTAATACTACTCCTGTTAAGATTTTGCGAGACACGGGCGCGTCCCAGTCTCTTTTGTTGGCAGATACTCTGCCGTTTTCTGAATCTTCATCTGCAGACAGTAATGTCCTGATTAAAGGGGTAGATTCTGTAAATTATACACCCGTTCCGCTCAATAACGTTAATCTGTCTTCCGACTTGATTTCTGGGCCAGTTACGGTGGGTATTAAAGGTAGTTTACCTATTGAGGGTGTTCAGTTACTTCTTGGAAATGATCTTGCAGGAGATAAGGTCGGGGATAACCCGATCTTGTTTGGATCAGATCCATGATCCAGTTGAAGACGAAATTCAAAGTTTGTATCCTGCTTGTGCAGTTACTAGAGCCATGAGTAAATTGGCTGAGGAGTCTGAAAAGTCTCTTAAAGATGACGTCATCGATAACGTTTGTTTGTCCGACACTTTCGTGTGTTTAAATGATGAGGCTGATAAGCTACAGTTTGATAGCCAATTGGAATGTTCTAATGACAAAATTTCAAAATCACGGCTGGTTAATGAACAGCATAGTGACAAGGACATTTCCAAGTTGTTTGACAGGACAGTAGATGAGTGTGAAGTAACTCAAGAGCCTGCTTTTTACTTTTGTAAGAATGATGTTCTTATGAGCAAATGGCGACCGCCAGATGTGTCAGGAACGGTCTCCATTTATCGTTTTTCCTTCAATCGCGAATTTTCTTTGGTTTTCTCGAAGAAATCCCGATCCTACCGGGAATTCATCGAGAGAATGTCGAGAAAATAAAATGGAAAAACCCAAATCGTTTTCAAACTTCGCGATTGATTTTCTCGATATCGAGAATCAATCGGGGTTTTTTTCGATCGAGAGAATGTCGAGAAATTTTGATCGAGAAACCGTCGAGAGAATATCGCGAAACCATCGATAGGCGAATGAATACAATCACGTAATTATCATGCTAGCACCTGTTCACGCCGCTGAGCGTGATTGCGCTATAACGTATAGGTCAGAATAAAACTATTGTCGGCGCTTTAGAATGAAAAACTAACGTATTTTGTCCGTTGTTATTTTTAAGAACTAAGTAGGAGATGAATATAGTTAGTATTGGTTAGTGTTAGTTTGCCAAATTATTCAACGTAAGCAGATCAGTTCGGATTAGCTTGAAGTTGAACATCCGACTTCCCGTACGACCCATAGCAGCATTTACGGTAATACGGCAATTTAAACCACATGTTATCGCTGGCAGTTTATCTTTTATATTTATAGGAAATGATCAGCAATGAAATCATTTTTACGTATGTAAGTTACAACAGTAAGTCGTGTAGAAAGGACAAAGAGAGTTGAGTCTACAGTGGAAGTTCAATTTTGCCGACAATAAATGATTACTATCCGGACTTTTCCGATCTTCCGCGAAAGAATAATGAGTACTTCATGCACATCATGAGGAATAAACACATACCGTTACATGATATTTGCCGACGGAATGACTGGTCTATGGTTCAACGAGCAATTTACGGCATTTGGACAAAAATGACCAACGTCAATAACTTAAATGGTCTTATAATGTCTTATATGTCTGTATTGTATTGCTTTTAGGCCTGGGGCATAAATGTGCAAATAAATCCTATCTATCTAAATGAAAAAAAAATCGGATAAATTGTGTGATTTAAAAAAAATCTATTTCTTGAATGAACATATATGCTATTATATAACACGAAAGCCCCTTCTGTGTTATCGATGAAAAGCTATTTTATAATCTTTCTTTTTCATGAGTATACAATATGAATTCCGTGTTTAGTGGGCTATATTTCTCGATATTTTCAAATACCGGTATTAAGAATAAAATGCCACTCTACCTGGGGATGGACAATGTAATTCCCTGAAAGCTCGTAAATACAGTCAGAATGTATTTGTAAAAAATTGTATCCGTCGTCATTCTTTATTCTCCCGTAGGCATATATTTACTTGCTAATACATAGAGGGAAGCTACATGGATACTGGACTGACAGTTTCCGCTGTCATGTGTTATTGTTGTTGTTGTTGTCGTCGTCCAAATAGCGATTTCTCTTTCTTCTTCAATCACAGTTGTCGTGAACGCTATCAATGTAAACTGAATTGCCTGACTGACTCCTTCCTAAACAATTACTTCAAGGATTTGACATACAAACGCAACTTGGCTGGTTGAGACACAATAGTTATAAACTGTACTGTAACGTTCTCGCTAAACTGACGACTTGGCAAAGATTCCCGCGGCTGAACGATGTAGCCTGGTTCCCTAGCTCACTTGTACTGGTAAGCAATGTGATAGTAAGTTAGAGTACCAGGCTAGGCGAAGTCGTTAGCAGCACTACTTCCATCGGTTTTTAATCGGTTTTTTGTCCACTGGAAAAATTCTCGAAGGTTTCTCGACTGATTCTCGATATCGTTTTTCATTCGAGAAATTTCTCTCGAATAAAAAAAGATCAAAATAACGAAAGAAAACCGACTTCGCGAATCTTCCGAGTTTTATGAAAAAAATTCTCCATTCCCTCTCACCTTTGAAAATATCGATATCGAGAAAAAAATACAGATTTCTCGACGAAAAACCGAACGATTTTTGGGGACGGTTCCTCACCTGATGATGAGTGGGCAATTAAGTATCAGATTGTAGTACCAAATTCATATCGTTCAGATATCCTCAGACTAGCCCATGAAACACCTCTTTCAGGCCATTTAGGTGTTAACAAAACATACTACAAAATTATAAATCATTTCTATTGGCAAAATTTAAAGAAAGGTGATACGGAATTTTGTATGTCATGCCACACATGTCAAATGGTAGGAAAACCAAACCAAACCAAACCATGCCAAAGGCCCCTCTACAACCAATCCCTGCATTTGAGAAAGCATTTAGTAGGGTGATTATAGATTGTGTTGGTCCATTACCAAAAACAAAGTCAGGCAATCAATACATGTTAACAGTCAGGTGTGCATCATCCAGGTCCCTGAGGCCATTCCTTTACGGAATATTAAGGCAAAAACTATTGTTAAGTCCTTAGTCAATTTTTTCACACTTGTCGGCCTACCCCAGTCCGTTCAATCTGATCAGGGATCTAATTTCATGTCAGGAATTTTTCAACAAGTCATGCAATGAATTGGGAATAAAGCAGTACAAATCAGCTGCGTACCACCCAGAAAGCCAAGGCGCATTAGAAAGATTTCACCAGACGTTAAAGAACATGATTAGGAGTTATTGTTTTGACACTGAGAAAGGCTGGGATGACCGCATAAATTTGTTATTGTTTGCTGTTAGAGAGCCTGTTCAAGAGTTTTTAGGCTTCAGTCCATTTGAATTAGTTTTTGGTCATACAGTCAGAGGACCACTTAAACTGCTAAAGGAAAAGTTCCTACACAGTGATCTTGACTCATGTAGTCTCTTACAATATGTGTCGGACTTTCGCACCAGGTTGACTAAAGCACGTGATTGGAACATGTCAAATTTAAAGTCAGCACAAATATGGATGAAAATAACCTATGATAAACATGCCCTAAAAGGATTTTTATCAATATTTTTTTTCCTCTGGAATATGTGTCAGATTAGTTAGTACTTAACTAAGAATTATTTAAATTTTTTGTTCTTTGTCCCATGTGGGCGTATTTAAGCCTTTTTAATTAAAGACATATAGCCCAATTTCCTCCAGTTAATCCGTTAATGAGCTTAGGCGTCACGTGACCGTGTGACGTCAGACAAGCGTTCGTCTGGTAAGTCCGTCATGTATGATACCATGAATTAGATCTATGTGCATATATATACATATATACCTACAACCGTTTTATATATATATATATATATATATATATATATATATATGTATGTATGTATGTATGTATGTATGTATGTATGTATGTATGTCTATATATATATATATATATATATATATGTATGTATGTATGTATGTATACGTGTATATATATATATATATATTATGTACACATATGTGCGTTCGTCTGTGTGTACTTCGTGTTTGGATCATGTGTCAAGTGTTGTTTACTGGTGAAATATATGTACATGCGTGTGTGTGCGTACTGTCCGTGTGTTCTAATATACACCGACTACCTACAACCGTCGATCATGTTTTATTAATGTGTGTGATTATTACATGGTTCATGTGCAGTATATGCGTGTTATTTTGTTTCAATATTTCTCTGTCTTGTTAACTCTGGGAAACACCGACAACCGCCAACCAACGATAGCTTCTGTTTAATATGGTATCACACCGTTCGTGCGACCGACAACCATCCGCGATGTCCATGGTTCATGTGCAGTATATGCGTGTTATTTTGTTTCAATATTTCTCTGTCTTGTTAACTCTGGGAAACACCGACAACCGCCAACCAACGATAGCTTCTGTTTAATATGGTATCAGTATATGCGTGTTATTTTGTTTCAATATTTCTCTGTCTTGTTAACTCTGGGAAACACCGACAACCGCCAACCAACGATAGCTTCTGTTTAATATGGTATCACACCGTTCGTGCGACCGACAACCATCCACGATGTCCGTGGTTCATGTGCAGTATATGCATGTTATTTTGTTTCAATATTTCTCTGTCTTGTTAACTCTGGGATACACCGACAACCGACGACCAACTATAGCTTCTGTTTTATATGGTATCACATCGTTCCACGATTGTTGGTATTGTCGGTTGCATACACGCCAATGTTCAACGAAATATTTTTGCAACCATTCAAGAATTTATTAATTCAAGGCCTGGTCAGTAGTATATAAAAGACAGATTGACTCACTGGCTCCTCACTGCGTATGCGCGCATAAAACAAAAAAAAGTAACGGGGAGGTCAAGAGGTTGCCATGGTGATGTCACTTCCGGTTTCTATGGGGCATGTATTACTCCGCGATGATGCGGTCTGGCGGTGATGCGGTCAGCCTCCGCGGACAGTATGTAGTCCCAAATACGTGGGGAGCCCGGGGGAAATTCTCCGGGCCGCTAGTGGACCGATTGGGTCGAGTGAGGTATGTCCGCTCTTCCAGGGCCATCCAGTCATGGGTGGTGTAAAAAATATATAAAAAGCGGAACACGGACTTTACCCTACAATAGGGGAATGATTCGTACATTTGCATCTATACGGGAAAATGCCTGTATGGGGTATGGGGGTGGTCATTTTTTTGTGGATTTTACTATGGGTTGTTTGGTCTTGTTTTTTTTTTCACGTCTCGGCACGTGAAACACAATGGGAAGGGTCCCGAAGCTACGCGGTGAAATTTTTCGAAAAGTTCACGGAGGTCTGGATAGGCCCATAGGCCCATACTGGCTATGGGGGATAGGTCCATACTGGGAAATTCACACATGTTCATTGCGGTATGGGTTGTTTGGTCTTGTTTTTCACGCCTCACCACGTAGAACACGATGGGAGGTGTCTCGAAGTTCAGCGGTGAATTTTTTTGAAAAGTTCACGGAGGTCTGGATAAGCCCATAGGCCCATACTGGCTATGGGGTATAGGTTCATACTGGGAAATTCACACATGTTCATTGCGGTATGGGTTGTTTGGCCTTGTTTTTCACGTCTCACCATGTAGAACACGATGGTAGGGGTCTCGAAGTTAAACGGTGAAATTTTTCGAAAAGGCCAGGTACCGGGTAGGTTTGTATATGGGCCCATAGGCCTACTGGCTCAGTGGATAGGTCCATACTGGGTGGACGTGTTGGGGTCTAGGTGAGCCCCTAGTGGTCCTATGGTGTCGTATGAGGTCTTATTTTGAAGCTCTCGTGAAGGAGCACCCGACTGGAGTAATGTGTCGTCCGTTTTCAATATTCTGCGCATGCGCAGTCTGGTCGTATTATATAAAGCAGTCATTTTGGGGGTGCGTGCGGGGCGGGGTTGGGGTAGAGATGGACCCCTATTGGTGCGAATTGGTCGTGGGAGGTGTTAAAGTGAAGCTTTTGTGGGGTAGAGTCAGAATGGCATGTTTTTTATTGCAAGTTCTGTCAATCTGCGCTTGCACAGTTGGGTGTATTAAGTAAAGTGGTCATTTTTGGGGGTACGTGGGGAGTGTGTATGTGGACCATCCTTGGTCCGCATGCGTCGTGTGAGGTATCATTTTGTAGCTCTTGGGGTGTAGACCCGGATTTGAGTGATGCCCAGAGCATCTGTGACGTCATCGATGACGATCAGTACGAGTAGTAGCAAAAGTGGGCATTTTCGTGAAGTGAAGGAAGGTATTTGGTGTAGAGATGGACCACTATTGGTCCGAATGCGTCGTGTGGGGTGTCATCTTGTTCCCGTGGTGCAGACCCCTATTTGAGGTATGTTCACGTCATCTGTGACGTCATTGGTGACGTCATCAGTAGGAGTAGTAACCAAAGTGGGCATTTTGTGGGCGTGAAGGAAGGGGTTTTGGAGTAGAAATGGACCATCCTTGGTCTGAATGCGTCGTGTGAAGTGGCATCTTGTAGCGACGCCCGCCAACGCCAATCTCGAGGCTTCAACGCCCTGGTGAATTAGCCAAAAGCTCTGATTTTCATGGAATTGTCACTAATTCATTGGAAATGCAGTGACGCCCGTCAACGTCCGTCCTTACGCCTTAACGCCCTAGCATAACGCCTTGACGCCTTGACAGATGAGAGAAAAACAACAACAACAACAACAAGGATGAGAGATCAATAGGTTTATTCTCCCCAATGTTACATCATACCCACGCTGGGGGAGCCACGCTGGGTATGTTTACAATTCAAGGAGACTCTTGTTCAACCAGAGGCCACCATTTGGTGCTGTATCTGTGATATTCGTTCTTGTCCGTTAGATGTATTCTCGGCTGCTCTTGTCCAATCAGAAGTCTTCCTTTGAGAAAGTTTCATCTTTGCTCGGTGTGACCTAAGACAAGGTTCTCTGGCAGAACGTACACGTACACGACATGTTGATCAGTCGACCAATACATATGGACTGATGAGGGACACGTTCATTCCTATATGCACAGACACCACCACCAACACCACCACCGAGCATTGACGGTTCCGGTCACGTGACCGGGCATTGACTGACGTCAACGCTCGGTGGTGGTGGTGGTGGTGATGCTGGTGGTGGTGTCTGTACATATAGGAATGAACGTGTCCCTCATCAGTCCATATGTATTGGTCAAATGATCAACATGTCGTGTACGTGTACGTTCTGTCAGAGAACCTTGTCTCGTCGCGATAATATGCTCAGACACATGCAATGCAAACAAAACCAAGAGACAATCCCGAGTCCCGCTATAGGCCCAACAAATGGAATAGCACATCACTATACGATGATGGTGAGCGGCCCTACGGCATGTGGAAAGACGTCCTGGGTGATGAAGTTCTTACAGGAGGGTGTGGCAACCCCCGCTCCGACACGTGTTATTTGGTGTTATAGCCAATGGCAGCTCGCCAAAGAAACGACAAGGTTACAGAATGTGAGCTTCGTAATTGAAGGTTACAGAATGTGAGCTTCGTCCCAGGGATTCCTCACAACATAGACGAACCGTATTACTTTGACCCTGAGCAGACCAACGTGGTAGTGCTCGATGACCTGATGAGTGCGGCCAAGGACAATTAAAAAATCGCCGACCTATTCACCAAAGGGTCCCATCATCGCAATCTGACCGTTATCTATTTGATTCAGAATCTCTTTCCTCAAGGGAAGGCGTCCAGAGATATTGCATTGAACGACCAATACTTTGTGTTGTTCTCCAACCCCATCGACAGAGCACAAATCCGTGTGTTTGGTAGTCGAATTTATCCTCAGAACATCGACCATTTCATGCAGAGCTTTCAAGTCGTCCGTATAGCTACCTGTTCGTAGATTTAAACCCAAGCCCGTACAAGGGAATGAAGATAATGTGAACTCGATGCTATGGAAGGATTTGTTCAAAGAAAGTATGGACGCCGAGCTGGGCGAGACGTTGGAGGCCGCAGGAAACAAGTTTCACCGCAAAGGGTATTCGAAAGAGGAAGCCGCAATTTTAGCTAATAACACATTGGCACCCAGACTACGACGGGCGTTACATCAGCAGTATGCCGACTTCCTGGCCCATATAAAATTGCTGGACAAGAACCCGGTCCATATGGAATTCGAAAGAACAGCGTTGATGTTGAAAACCTCAGGCATGGACTGGAAAGCGGTGTATGTCAGAGCTAATGCACAAAAGAAACATTTGTCCGAACGCATCATTAAAAGGCGTTAAAACGTTGAGACGGTCTTTAAGGCGTTGAGACGGGCGTCACCGCATTTCGATGAATTAGTGTTAATTCCATGAAAATAAGAGCATTTGGGCGAATTCATCAGGGCGTTGAAGCGTTAAGCTAAGCGTTGACGGACGTCACTGTCTATAAAACCAAGTGTACTCCCAAAACACGCACTATTCGACGTTCAACCGTCAACATGGATTATACTTGCTTTGAGTGTGAACGCACGTTCACCAGACATTACGATATGATGCGACATCAGAAAAATATACATGGGTTTGAAGACTCCGAGGAGTCCGTTGAGGTGGATGCTGATACAGAGACTGCTGAGACTGTATCGACTGATGCCGAAACCGAGATTGCTGAGTCTATCTACTGATACGGAGAGCTTGACCTCAGATAGTCCGCCTACATCCCAGTAAAGTGAGGCAGAACCTATCTTCTTGGGTCGTATTGTGCATAAAGCTATTCGTAGTTATGCTGCAGTAATCGAAGACGGCGGACAGGATAACTTACAAGAGGCGTACACCGAAATGCGCCCCTGCATTGGGAAAACAGCCATGGCCATCTATAAACGGTATAGCCTGCTGCCGCCTAATGAAAGGCGACCCCACGCACAGGTCCATCATGAAGACCAAGTGTCACTTGAAGGAGGATATGGGGTTACCACCCACGAGGCCCTGGAAAATGCGATTCAAATGCGCAAACAATTGTTTCAGGACATGCTGCCCGAATGATATCCTGAACTGCCGGACGATGCTTAGGTCACACCGAGCAAAGATGGAACTTTCTCAAAGGACGACATCTGATTGGACAAGAGCAGCCGAGAATACATCTAACGGACAAGAACGAATATCACAGATGCAGCACCAAATGGTGGCCTCTGGTTGAACAAGAGTCTCCTTGAAGTATAAACATACCCAGCGTGGCTCCCCCAGCGTGGGTATGATGTAACATTGGGGAGAATAAACTGATTGATCTCGCATCCTTGTTATTGTTGTTTTTCTCTCATCTGTCCATATCATGGCGTCAAGGCGTTATGCTAGGGCGTTAAGGCGTAGGGACGGACGTTGACGGGCGTCACTGCATTTCCAATGAATTAGTAAGAATTCCAGGAAAATCAGAGCTTTTGGCTAATTCACCAGGGCGTTGAAGCGTTGAGCTTGGCGTTGGCGGGCGTTGCTACAAATGCCACTTCACACGACGCATTCAGACCAAGGATGGTCCATTTCTACCCCAAAACTCCTTCCTTCACACCCACAAAATGTCCACTTTGGCTACTACTCCTATTCATGACGTCACGCATTCGGACCAATAGTTGTCCATCTCTACATTAAATACCTTCCTTCACTTCCCGAAAATGCCCACTTTCGCTACTACTCGTCCTGATGACGTCACCGATGATGTAACAGATGCTGTGGACATACCTCAAATCGGGGTCTACAACCCGAGAGCTACAAAATGACACCTCACACGACGCATTCGGGCCAAGGATGGTCCATCTCTACCCCAAACACACTCCCCATATACCCCAAAAATGACCACTTTACATAAATACATCAAACTGCGCATGCGCAGATTGACGCGACTTGCAATAAAAAACACGCCATTTTGACTCTACCCCACAAAAGCTTCACTTTGACACCTCCCACGACCCATTCGGACCAATAGTGGCCCATCTCTACCTCAAACCCACCCTGCACAAACCCCCAAAATGCCTGCTTTATATAATACGACCAGAATGCGCAGAATATTGAAACCAGACGACACATTACTCCATTCCGGTGCTCCTTCACGAGAGCTTCAAAATAAGACCTCATACGACACCATAGGGCCATTAGGGGCTCACCTAGGCCCCAAAACGTCCACCCAGTATGGACCTATCCACTGAGCCAGTAGGCCTATGGGCCCATATACAAACCTACCCGGTAACTGGATTTTCGAAAAATTTCACCGCTTAACTTCGAGACCCCTACTATCGTGTTCTACATGGTGAGACGTGAAAAACAAGACCAAACAACCCATATCGCAATGAACATGTGTGAATTTCTCAGTGTAGATCTATCCCCCTAAGCCAGTATGGGCCTATGGGCCTATCCAGACCTCCGTGAACTTTTCAAAAAAATTCACCGCTAAACTTCGAGACCCCTGCCATCGTGTTCGACGTGGTGAGACGTGAAAAACAACACCAAGCAACCCATACCGCAATGGACATGTGTAAATTTTCCAGTATGGACCTATCCCCCATAGCCAGTATGGGCCTATCCAGACCTCCGTGAATTTTTCGAAAAATTTCACCGCTTAGCTTCGGGACCACTCCCATCGTCTTTTACGTGCCGAGACGTGAAAAAACCAAGACCAAACAACCCATAGTAAAATCCACAAAAAAAGTCGATGTTCCGATTTTTATATATTTTTTTCCTGTGAAAACATACACCCACCCATGACTGGATGGCCCTGAAGGAGCGCACATACCTCACTCGACCCAATCGGTCCTCTAGCGGCCTGGAGAATTTCCCCCGGCTCCCCACGTATTTGGGACTACTTTCTGTCCGCGGAGGCTGACCGCATCACCGCCAGACCGCAGCACCGCGGAGTAATACATGCCCCATAGAAACCGGAAGTGACATCACCATGGCAACCTCTTGACCTCTCCGTGACTTTTTTGTTTTATGCGCATACGCAGTGAGGAGCCAGTGAGTCAATCCGTCTTTTATATACTACTGACCAGGCCTTGAATTAATAAATTCTTGAATGGTTGCAAAAATGTCGGTGAACATCGGCGTGTATGCAACCGACAAAACCAACCACGCGTTCGTCATGCAGTGTAACACACAAGGCGTCTTGTAATATGATTAGCATCTGCCGTTTGAGTGTCACCTTAATCAAAAAACTGTTCCATTCCATCATAAAACATTTACAGGCAAAATAACTGCTTACCTTGAAGCGAGGTTGAATAACGCCAGGTACATAAGATAGGTTTGTCCGTCGTGTAATCGTACAGAAACTTACCGCTACTGGAAAACAGCCTCCTTTCAGTTTAGTCGGTGAATGTCGGTGTCGGTTGGGACAATTGCAAGTGAAAACAAGCGTTCTGAGAACCCGAACATCTCGCCTTGCGGGGTCATCCGCCGAAGGTGCAGCAGTATTGAAAGCATACATGTTGAGGAAACAATAAGGTGTGGAATAGGTGATGTGGTGCAGACAATAATGTCTGGAATAGATTATCTGGTACAGACAATAACATCAGTCCCATGTGGGATTACTGGCAAAAGTTAATCCCATGTAGGATGGATAGGGCAGTCCAGTGTGAGATTACTGCTGGATAGTTCAGTCCCATGTGAGATTACTGCTGGATAGGCCAGTCCTGTGTAGGATTACTGCTGGGTGGACCAGTCTCATGCTATTAGTGATGGATAGTCCCCTGTGGGAGTACTGCTGGATAGTCCAGTCCCAAGTGGGATTACTGCTGGATAGGCCAGTCCTGTCTGGGATTACTGCTGGATAGATGAGTCTCGTATGGGATTAATGCTGGATAGGACAGTCCCGTGTGGGATTACTGCTGCATAGGCAGTCCCGTGTGGGATTACTGCTGCATACGGCAATCCTGTGTGGGATTATGGCTGAGGAGGCCAGTCATAAGAAACATGTGTACCAAGTTTCATAATCATCCAATGACAGCTGACAACTGGAGCAAACTTACCATGTACATGTATATGTACAATTTACCTAAACATAAAACTATTCATTGGTCATAATTTGGAGAAAAATTAATATTTCTTCTCAAAAATAGCAGAGGTACATCCTCTAATCATAAGAAACATGTGTACCAAGTTTCATAATCATCCAATGACAGCTGACAACTGAAGCAAACTTACCATGTAGATGTATATGTATACATGTAGAGGCCTACATGTACAATTTACCTAAACAGAAAACTCATTCATTGCCATAATTTTGAGAAAAATTAATATTTCTTCTAAAAAATAGCACAGGTACATCCTCTTATCATAAGAAACATGTGTACCAAGTTTCATAATCATCCAATGACAGCTGACAACTGGAGCAAACTTACCATGTACATGTATATGTACAATTTACCTAAACATAAAACTATTCATTTGTCATAATTTGGAGAAAAATCGATATTTCTTCTCAAAAATAGCACAGGTACATCCTCTAATCATAAGAAACATGTGTACCAAGTTTCATTATGATCCAATGACAGCTGACAACTGGAGCAAACTTACCATGTAGATGTATATGTATACATGTAGAGGCCTACATGTACAATTTACCTAAACAGAAAACTCATTCATTGCCATCATTTTGAGAAAAATTAATATTTCTTCTCAAAAATAGCACAGGTACATCCTCTTATCATAAGAAACATGTGTACCAAGTTTCATAATCATCCAATGACAGCTGACAACTGGAGCAAACTACCATGTACATATATATGTACAATTTACCTAAACACAAAACTATTCATTGGTCATAATTTGGAGAAAAATTAATATTTCTTCTCAAAAATAGCACAGGTACATCCTCTAATCATAAGAAACATGTGTACCAAGTTTCATAATCATCCAATGACAGCTGACAACTGGAGCAAGCTTACCATGTAGATGTATATGTATACATGTAGAGGCCTACATGTACAATTTACCTAAACAGAAAACTCATTCATTGCCATAATTTTGAGAAAAATTAATATTTCTTCTCAAAAATAGCACAGGTACATCCTCTTATCATAAGAAACATGTGTACCAAGTTTCATAATCATCCAATGACAGCTGACAACTGGAGCAAACTTACCATGTACATATATATGTACAATTTACCTAAACACAAAACTATTCATTGGTCATAATTTGGAGAAAAATTAATATTTCTTCTCAAAAATAGCACAGGTACATCCTCTAATCATAAGAAACATGTGTACCAAGTTTCATAATCATCCAATGACAGCTGACAACTGGAGCAAGCTTACCATGTAGATGTATATGTATACATGTAGAGGCCTACATGCACAATTTACCTAAACAGAAAACTCATTCATTGCCATAATTTTGAGAAAAATTAATATTTCTTCTCAAAAATAGCACAGGTACATCCTCTTATCATAAGAAACATGTGTACCAAGTTTCATAATCATCCAATGACAGCTGACAACTGGAGCAAACTTACCATGTACATGTATATGTACAATTTACCTAAACATAAAACTATTCATTTGTCATAAGTTGGAGAAAAATTGATGTTTCTTCTCAAAAATAGCACAGGTACATCCTCTAATCATAAGAAACATGTGTACCAAGTTTCATAATCATCCAATGACAGCTGACAACTGGAGCAAACTTACCATGTAGATGTATATGTATACATGTAGAGGCCTACATGTACAATTTACCTAAACAGAAAACTCATTCATTGCCATAATTTTGAGAAAAATTAATATTTCTTCTCAAAAATAGCACAGGTACATCCTCTTATCATAAGAAACATGTGTACCAAGTTTCATAATCATCCAATGACAGCTGACAACTGGAGCAAACTTACCATGTACATGTATATGTACAATTTACCTAAACATAAAACTATTCATTTGTCATAAGTTGGAGAAAAATTGATGTTTCTTCTCAAAAATAGCACAGGTACATCCTCTAATCATAAGAAACATGTGTACCAAGTTTCATAATCATCCAATGACAGCTGACAACTGGAGCAAACTTACCATGTAGATGTATATGTATACATGTAGAGGCCTACATGTACAATTTACCTAAACAGAAAACTCATTCATTGCCATCATTTTGAGAAAAATTAATATTTCTTCTCAAAAATAGCACAGGTACATCCTCTTATCATAAGAAACATGTGTACCAAGTTTCATAATCATCCAATGACAGCTGACAACTGCAAGAAACTTTCCAAGTACAGATGTACATGTGCACTTCAGCTAAACGCAAAACTCATTCATAGGGATTTTAACATTATAGCACCCCAGGGGTAGTACCCCCAGGTGGCATACCCACCCCCCATATTTTTTTTATATTTTTTCTAATTTTTCTAGATTTTTTTTTAACTTGCTAAACCAAAAACCCATTCATTTCCAGGCAGGGGACACCGACACCGACACCGACACCGACGACGACATCCTCTTTCCCCTCTCACAATATCTCCCCTTTACTTCGTAAGGCGAGATAAAAATGCAAGAACGCGTGTATGTCGGTTGTCGGTGGTCGGTGTATTTTCACACGAACGATGTGATACCATATTAAACAGAAGCTATCGTCGGTTGTCGGTGTACCCCAGAGTTAACAAGACAAAGAAATAAAATATTGAAACAAAATAACATGCATATACTGCACATGAACCACGGACACACTGGAACGATGTGATACTATATTAAACAAAAGCTATCGTTGGTTGTCGGTTGTCGGTGTTTCCCAGAGTTAACAAGACAGAGAAATATTGAAACAAACTAACATGCATATACTGCACATGAACCAGGGACATCGTGGATGGTTGTCGGTCGTCGGTGTGTAACCCGCATACTCATGTAATAATCACACACATTACTAAAACATGATCGACGGTTGTAGGTAGTCGGTGTATATTAAAACACACGGACAGTAACACACGCACACACACGCATGTACATATATTTCACCAGTAAACAACACTTGACACATGATTCAAACACGCTGTATCGCATATAAACGTATAGACATACACACAGACGAAAGCACATATGCGTACATAATAAATATATATATATATATATATATATATATATATATATATATATATACACACGTATACATTACGTTTGTAGGTATATATATACGTATATATGCATAGATCTAATTCATGGTATCATACATGACGGACTTACCGTTCGTCTCCTGCAGTCAGCTGTCTGAGCTATATATTAAGCTGTGGATTTGCGATTACTCCATCGCGTATATCGCAATTACAAGCGTCTAGTCCGTCATTCATAATCCAGCCGTCGTCCATTAGAGAATATCCGCGTCCATAATCCAAAGACCTATTCCATTTTCTATATAACAGTATTAGCACCAAATTCAAAAAGACAATCATAGTATACATAAACATAGGCTTGTTTCCTGCAAGAGAGAAGCGGTCAACAGTTTTCAATGATGCCGGCAAGACATCATGATGTTCCAAAAATATCAAATCCGTATCGCTGATCAGTATTCTTAATCCATAATATTCGTTATAGAGTCGTCATCTAAAAAAGATGTATCTAAGTCACGCTTTGATTGTGACTGTTCATATGAGTACCATGAGGATCTTGAAGTACATGGGTTCATACGGCCCCTAGCCCCGGGTTAAGCGGAATTAGACACAAGTTACGAAACGTAGCGCCATAGATCTTGCACGCTACGTTCGTATTTTGCTATCAGCATGCGATATGTATCGCCAAATTTGAGAAACTTTGAGTGTAGGCGCTTGGTGGAATAGCCCTGTTTTATAAGTTTCTGCACCAATGTTTTGTGACGTTGATTAAAATCATCACATTTAACACAGGATCTAGCAAATGCTACTAAGCGAGATATGTATACGCCATATGCAGGTCCCACTGGAATATTACTGTCCAGAAAGGGATAGTTTACGATGTCGAAATTGTAATAATCTCTTTTGTCATAAAGTCGACGAGAGAGAATGCCCGCTTCATTTTTATAGAGATATAGATCTAAATATGATGTGCCTGTAGGGCTATCTGTAGTTTCCTTCAAATCCAGTGAAGGTGGATATATATCCTTCACTGCGTCATTTATATAGCGATTATCCACAGCGAGAAGATCGTCTATATAGCGTTTGGTGAATGAGAAGGAACGGGCTTTGAATGGATCGGTTTTGAAAGCGCCTGCATATAGTCATATTCATAAGAGAACAGATACAGGTCAGCCAACAGGGGTGCACAATTAGTACCCATTGGAATACCTATATGCTGCTGATATATTGTGTTGCCAAATTTCACATAGATATTTTTAATGAGAAATTCAAGCAACTCTATAAACAAAGAAACATCCATGAATGATATCTCTTGTATGTAGTAGAGCTAAAGAATGCTTTATGGCTTCCGACATTAATATATCTACGATCAGTTTTCTTGAACACAGATACTATTAATGAACTTAGACGGTCAATAAGGTCCTGATGAGGGATTGTAGTATAGAGAGTCGAAAAATCCCATGTGGATACATGTCTGTATGGTATGTGACCTTTAGCATCAAGTTCTTCCGTAAGACATTTTGAGTTTTTCAATATCCACATACATTCAACGCCAGAGTTCTTAGAAATAATGGCGCAATACCTTTCCCAAAATGCTTTTACCTCCTCAAAGGCCCTCGTCAATAGGGTTGAAAGAAGCTTGGTGGTGCAGCTTCTAGAACCAGCTATGAATCTAGCTTTGTATGGTGATTTATGCATTTTGGGAGTCCAGTATAGTTTTGGTATGTCGTTATGATTGGTTGGAAGACAAATACCTCTTTCCCTGAGAAACTTTTTGTGATTGTTAAATAAATCTTCCAGAGTAAATGCAGTTTGGGAGTAAGTAGACGTATTTGATGAAGGTATGTCTACACTCAATTCTTTAACCAGCACCTGGTAATAGTAATATTTACATATGAATATTATATTATTCGGAGCTTTGTCTGCTGGGACTATGACGAATTTACTCTGGAGATTTGCTAGAACTTCTTGTGAATTGAGGTTTCTCAGTACTGGTTTGTTATTTATTATCCATGCCGGACGTTATATATAGGCCCCCTATGCATAGAATGAATAAATAATTAGACAATTATCGAAATAATTTGTTAGCCCAGGCCTACCTGGTGAAATTTCAACACTGAGACGTACTCCAATTTTGGAGTTTTCTCTTTCGTTCAGGTCTGTTTGAAAGCACGACATTAGATGTCATGTACCGTAAAGATTTAGTTTATTTTTTTTACTTCTGGCAAATCTGTGTTCAATAAATTATTTCCAGTAGGAATATGCCGTCCGGCTAGCGTAACTGCTAGGAAAGAAGAAATTGCGACTTTCTAGCTGTCCTGCTCCCGACTTTTCGCAGACAATTGGGGGGGGGGCAATTTCTCGCAAAACGGGTGTTGGTGACGTTATCAGATAGCTCACCTTCACGCAAACAGTCTAGTAAATTTATGTCGCGAGAGTGATATTTAGCTCACGTAAACGGTCATATTTTATAATGTATTATATTGGAACCACTGGCCGCCGATCAAGGGAATATCCGGTATAGCATGTGGTTTTAGTTTCGCTCTCGCATTCGAGTAACCCAACTCGATACAATTTCTCTTTTGAGAAATGTGCAGAGCACAATGTGCTATATTTTGATGGCTCAACCCTACATGACGGCAATAGTGCACCCAATTTTTCCGACGGGTGGTCTTCTCGGGAAATGAGAAAATATTCACCCCACAATCTTTTTTTCTGCTCGTTTGTACAACCGTAGGCGGTACAATACGGCATCTTGGAGACAATTTACACTGCTATTTACAAGGGGGTAGTATTCTCGAGTCGAATTGTGAAAATTTCCGCAAAATCGGGCCCACAAAATCACAGTTCAGATAAAGCCGATAATTGGATTTGTCACAACTGATTAACTCTCTCCCAGTATGTAATCCATACTAAATTGCTACCTGTCATTAGCGAGCTATCGCGTCTGTGACGTCACAGATTGGCGGTCTCGCTTTTATTCCACAAATATGCATATCTGACTGGGAGCTAAATAGAGCTGCCAAAAAGGCTTAAATACGCCCACAGGGGACTAGGAAGAAATTTAAAAAAAAATCTTAGTTAAGTACTAACTCTGTTGACACATATTCCAGAAAAAAAATATCGATACAAATCCTTTAAACGAAGTTCCAAATCTGGTGAGAATGTACTGGCTTTTCTGCCTATTCCTGGTAATCCACTTAAGGCTAGATATTATGGTCCTTATATCATTGAATAGAAATTAGGTGATCTTAATTATGTAACTCAGACTCCTGACAGGCGTAAACACAAACAGTTATGTCATGTAAATATGTTGAAGTTATACATAGACAGAGATAACACTAACAGTACTGTACACCCTGTAAGTGTAGTTAGTTCTGACCCTGATAATAATGAAACTTGTGAAGAGCCCATGACAACGGCGAAATTACAGAACTCTGACATTCTACATAATTTGGATTCCAAGTTGTGTCATCTTGAACCAGCGCGTCAGGAAGAACTTCGAATTCTGCTCAGTTAATATGAACATTTGTTTCCCTATATCCCCAGTCGGACTGATAAAATTTCACATGATGTCAATGTCGGAGATTCTAATCCAGTGAAGCAGTACCCATATCATATCGTTTGAATCCCATTAAACAAAACTACCTGAAGATAGAGATTCAGTATTTATTGGACAATGACTTCATTGAACCAAGTACTAGTAACTGGAGTTCACCTTGTATCCTCGTTCCAAAGACAGAGGGCGGTTACAGGATGTGTACTGACTACAGAAAGGTGAACACATTGACCAAAACAGACACATTCCGTATTCCACGCATTGACGGTTGCATTGATAAAGTAGGAAGTGCCACGTTTGTGGTAAAGTTTAATCTTCTCAAAGGATTTTCGCAAGTTCCACTGACAGATCGCGCGAAAGAGATATCAGCATTCGTCACTTCGGGGGGTCTGTTCCAGTACAAAGTCATGCCTTTTGGAATGAAATGTTCTCCAGCCACGTTCCAGCGTCTCGTCAACCGTGTGCCTTCCGGTTTGGAAGGATGTGAGACTTACATTGATGGCGTCATTGCTTACAGCGATACGTGGGAAGATCATCTACAGAGAATTCGCGCACTGATGCACAGATAGAGATTTTACAGCCTATATACCAAGGGTACCCCCTTTATAATTTCCCCTCAGTTTGCCCCATATGACTTAAGACTGAGGTACAAGTAAAAAGTACAATATCTCACTAACCTGTACATATTTTTCCATCTGGTAAAAAGCACCAAGTCGACAATCCTTCTGCCTATAAAAAGAAGTATAAAGCATTAACTAGATACGTTAAACACTATTTTAAATTATTTTTTTATTATTTTAATTCATTTTTTATGAAATTTTTCAAATTAAAATTTAAAAATAAAGAAAAATTAACTTCAAAATGTGACAAAACATACTTTGTTTACAAGCTGCTCATTTAGACTACATTTGATAAACATTTCCTTCATGGCAGTGGTTAACTTCCCCATGCAATCAGTGGGTCATCCCAGTAATCTATCAAATGTGATTAAAATTTGATGTTGATACAAAGATCAAAGACATGTTTAATCCTGTAATAAGTGACAGCAATATACACAAATGTGTACACAACACATACCAAAATATAACATAGAGGTGTTTATGGTATACACAACTCCATATAGAGAATATATGTCAGCTCAATTGGATGAATCTACATCTCATCAAGATCTTGCTGGCAGTAATTAGAAAGATGCACATATTACTTGTAAACAGTTATTATTACTGAGAAAACTCCTAAATAACATTGAGGAATACATTCTGTGTCAGATTTCAAGTCCATGAATGCAATGTCTGCAAACAGGCAACACTTGTCAAAACATAACATAGAAGAAAAAAAGGAATAAAATTCAATGACAACATATCTGATGGTCATTTGCTGATCTCTGCTACATTAACAACCATGAAAGATGAGGACAGCTGGAAGTTGCCTCACTTAAACTGTTAACTGTTTGGTGAAAGATTAAAGTGGCAACTCACAGTGAGAAAGGCCTATCTTCCAACAGAGTTGGAGGCCATACCTCTGAGTCACACTGTGCGAAATTCCCAGAGTTGATGTGTGTGTGGGGGGGGAGGGGAGGGGGTTGTATGGGGCTTGCTAATATTTGGTGCCTGTAATCCATGTTCCTTGCTACCCACAAGATCTCTGATATGAATATGAAAGAGAATTACACACTTATAATCCTGGAGATAGTGGAAATGGAATGAAGAGAAAGTATTTGCTATGATGCAAATGTGACTGACAATAAACACACAACAATATGAAACCATCAACAGTCAGATTAATTGTTGACTCAGTTAATCAGATTTTATTTGTCTCATTAAAGTTACAAATGCAAAAGGCATTTTGGAAATTCTTTGTGTGTGGAACAAACATCTGAGTTTTTACAGGTGATATGATTATTATTAATTTCATGTGGTTTTAGACTGATATAAAGTGAATTAATGCATAAATGATTTGAAGCATTGAAGATTTGAACTGAGGTCGAGATTTTGAAAAAAGCATGTAATTGTATCTATGTGAATTTCCTTTCTTCCATTTACATTTTATTGTATCTTGAAAGTTAATTTGCTCATAATTACCAGCTGTGTTAAATGAACCTCGTCATATTTGGCATTGACTATTTGACCCTAGTACTGATAAATCAGTAATTTTTTGCCTATATTTGCTCCAAAAGGTCTCAATTTTGTCGCAGAAATGGCATAACAATACAAGAGATGTTACCCAGCATTATCAGCATGATATTTATTTCAACCACATTTAGGAAGAAAAAAAATAATTTTAATAATTAAAAATTTTATTAAAATTAATTAAAAATTTTATTTTATTTTATTAATAATTTAATAACATAAATTTGAAACAACCCTAATATTTGTACGTTGTTCATGAGTCAGCATGGAAAAAATTGGGCTGATCCAGTAAAAACTGTAGCCACGGTGACGATTTAAAGTTCTCTGGTCAAATGTGAAAATGTCATGTGACAGGCATCAGCCTACTATTAATTCCGTTACTTGTTATGTATTAGCGTTAAAAATCGCCAAAAATCCAGAAAATTCACAATGCATAAATCCACCTGGCATGTCAATATTTACCTTGTGGGACATTACTAGTGGAAGTCTTGACAGATGTTGACCATGGAAATTTCAAATTACCGCCACTGAAAGCTGATTGGTGCTACAGAATGTCATTCAATTTGTAAACAGGGAGCCTTCTCACCCTTCACTGATCATGTCTTCATCCACCATGCTTTTTCCAAAATGGCCCAAATCAACACCAGGAAGTACAGTTTGAAGACTCATCTGCAAGTTGGAATATCAGATGTATCAGAAATGCTGAAAAATCGCAGCTCATAAAATCCATAAAGATCTGCTCTCAAATTTCTAAACAATGTAGGTCGTGGGCACTGACCCGGAAGTGATTAATTGTGATCTGATGCCAACTACTGATCTATTTCCATGTCGGCTGCTTTTTCTCGATAAACCTGAAATGTCGTTCGCCGCGATCCTGGCGGCTGGGCGGTGGTTATTACGGAGAGTTATCGCCCGCTACGCGTCCAAGCGAAACGATCGGCCAGCCTACTCAGCTGTGCCTAGCAGACGATAGAAGTGGAATAAAACGAAAATAAAGACAAAGGCGATCCTAGCGGCCAAGGTCGGAACCCTGTATTGTGCAAGTCCCTTATTGCAAAGTTATTTCAAACCTGATATGTTGTCGATATCACGGAGAAACGGTAGTCATTTTGTAGAGTTCAGTTTGTTCTACAGGTTGTAAAAAAGAGAATTTATGCAGAGTTAACTACTGATTTTTGACAAGTAGACAACTAATTAAAATGGACAGACTTTAGTAGCTACCATACAGGCTGATTGGCTTGGGTGAATGATGTGAATAGCCTTAACCTCAACACTCTTCACACGATATACATAACATGTGCCTGATTAATGTGTCACGTAAAAAGTGCCGATGAGTCAAAATGTGTTTCCCTGGTGTTCTTGTTCACAAAAGTTTCCAAATATTCCCAAATGTAATAAAGAGATCACGTTGGCTTCAAAATATATTCAGATGAAACGGAATGTACAGGTTAACCAGATGGTGGTGTGGTATAGAAAATATTGTACTCCTATTAATTTTATTTATTCACCAGAATTGGGATACAGAACCACTGGAAGCAAAATCATTTATATTGGGTTCATCGAAAAATGGTGAGATATTTTATCTGTTTTGAAGTAAAACACTAGTGTCTCGCGGTAAAACCTAGTGTTTTATTGTCTCCAGCAAAGTGTTTATAAAAATAAAGTGTAATAAAACACTTCGCAAAAAGTGTTTCGGTTCTAAGCACTTTATAAAGATACCAAGGTGAAGTGTTTTAAATAAAACACTAGTGTTATACTGGGCTTAAAAATGTTCTGTTGGATTTTTTTAATTAGCGGTTGGTAATCCAAATTTTATGTTGCTATAGGAAGAGGTGTTTATATCCTATTCTAAAATATTGGCAAGTTTTCTCATATACCAGGATACTGTAAGTTACTGGAAAATTTGATTACTTTGTTATCTGATTGGATCTGTATTAACTTTGAACCGTAATATTAGTAATAAATAATAACAATACTATGTATCTTTACGACTATAGTTTTGGCAAATCGCTCATAACGATGGAAATAAAATAAGCAGTCACAATCATGAATGGTGAAGTGTTGAGCACCCGACGCTTGTGTAAATCCTCTGTATTTATTTATTTAAAGAAAACTTCAAAGACGTTTCCGTAGGTCTGAAGTTAAATGATTACCACATGAGAGCAATTATATGAGATCATATCACAGGACGATATGCAAGTCTAGTTACCATGTGTAGATGACCTCGGTACTCTCGCTGTTCGCTTGGCGCTCCAACAGACTGGAAGCAGAAAGCAGTTGGACAGGGAACCAGTTGATCTATCGGTGAAAGCGCGATCTGAATTTGTCCGTTAACTTTCATCGACTTGAAAGAATTCAGCAGAGGTGGGACTACAGGCTCTAGGTATGTTTTAATAATTGAAAGCACTGATTTAGGTGATTGTTTATGTGTTACCGTACTGTAATCTTTAATACTGGCACTTCCTGGCCAGGTCATCCTACATTTCGACCTCCCAGACCCCTGTCAAGAGACCACATGTTATCGCTCTGGGTAGTTATTATATTCACTGCTCTCTTGGGAGACTGAGTCCTTCTCACTGCATCTCTCAAGTTGGTTAGAATGTTCGTCTCATCACTTTTTTTCGCCCTCTCCCCTCCCTTTTTGTTCTGGGGCCCAGTCTTTGGGATGGGTTTACTTGCAGGTTGTGACCATATTATTATACGGAATATATTATGTGATAGATAATATATACACAGTACTTCTTTCGATTTCTACACTTATTTCTACAGAATTCTATAATCTTATAGCTATACTCGTGTATTTCATGTACATGCACTTGTTGTCAAACTTACGTAACACAGAGTTTCATTACCCTAATCTGTTTCTGTTACCACTGTTCAACCTGGCCTTCACTTACCTCAAAGTAATAAACCAAACACATATATATCTACATTTTATCTATGTCTTTAGCGAGTTATGATTTAAAAATTTATTCTTCTTGATATTTAATCTCCACCAATGTATGCCCAATGAACTGTGTAGATATTTAATTCTCATGTCACTCTGCAAAGTAACCAGAGTAGAAATAAAGTTTCAAGTTTAAGCTTAGCATGGTTATATTTTAGTGCCTTTCAATGGAATATAGCTGTATATAGTTATCCATCCGACCACAGGCCTGCAAAAGAAGAGTTTTGGTGGGTGTGGGGTTATATATAGAGACCCCATATTTCGACATTCACCCTAATACCACCGCCCACACCCCTCAAAACTCTTGTTTTGCGGGCCTGTGCATCCGACACAGTCAACTTTTATCAGTATTTTAGTAAAAATATCAACGACAGTCTGAGAGAAACGTTGCTGCCCGCATCATGCCTGCAGCTGGTGTCGAACGTCTGGATTGGTCAGCCTGCACGCGCTCATCCCATATCGGGATGAGTTATCCCAGCAAGTTATCCCGTATGTATGGGAAATATATAAAGCTTGCCTTGCCCGCTTTCGGCCATAGCGACTCTGGGTGTTCTTTGTCACTAGTCTACAGAAATAACTCTGATACCCCGTACTTGATTTCGATAGTTTGACGAGTCGGAGTCTCAAAATATACATCACAGTGCGCAATGGCCAACATGACGCTGTACTATACACTCTTTGTGCTATGTATATCAAGTATACACACCACCAATGTTCATGGGGAAATAGACATCAATGTTCACAGGGAATTAGACAAAGAAGAACCAGATCGATTTGAGAAATTTGAGAAAGCGTTGGATGAAATAAAAGTGAAACTAGAGGATATAAAAGCACTGCTAAACGGATGCAACCAGGGTTGCGAAAAAGGTAATGTAGATATTTTGCTATCAATGCACCTGTCGTTATGGCCTTTATCACTGTTATGGAAACCTTGAAAAGGTTAACTTGTGAAGCTTGGTTAGCGTACGTACATGTAGGTTCTGCTGTTCTAGCCCATACTATTATGGTTGTCGCTGTTGTAAATACTGTAATAACACTGTGTTTATCAAATGAATGTTAAAGCTGACTGAGTCATATTTTTATTATATCCACTGTCATTGAAAAAAAATAGTCTATACTACTAAAAATTAAACTTGTATTCACTACCAACAACAGCAACAAGATGGGTCACCGGTCATGATCACGAATCGGCTCTTCTCTATAACTTCGAGGTCAGAGAATTAACCGGGTTCGCCCACATGCATTTCATCCTGTAGACGTATGGGGTGCCTGTCTGACATTGGTGTGCCACAGGCACGGCGGAAGCAATTCATGATTGGGGGAGGGGGGGCTACTATCACGGCACAATTGGGCGAGGGTCCAGGGGCCGCATAGGACCCGGAAGCTCCAGGGGTTTTAGATGGCCGGAGAGGCGTTCTAGCGTATTTCCGAGCAATAAAACAAGAAATCCTCGCCCGTGTAAACTCCATTTGTGTTGCCTGTTTTCCCAACATTTTTTTGAATATTCATCGTCAAGCAAAATGATGTTCGGAAGTACAAATAATTTAAATATATATCAATCCAAAGTTTCATTAAGCTTCGATCATGTTACTTGCACAGCGATGTTTTCTACTACTAGCCTATTGTCTCCTTGTGATTCATGTTTATTGAAAATTCCACCGCCGTCAGCGAAGGTTCAACTTCTGCGCTACCGGTACGTGGGGTAATAACTTACCTCGGTCTACAGCATGCTCCTGTTTGTCCATAGGGAGGAACCGATTCTAGTTGTTGACGAATTCATTCGCTATATCAACCAAGGTGATGGAATACATACAACTTGGTTGATATACGTGTAGCGAAGTAAGTCATCAACAACGAGAATCGGAGGCGAGTATATGATCGATTTTTGGAGTAGTCATGCAGTCATAATTGACTGGCTATTGTAGCGTGTACTAGAGCAGCATTTCACGAACACAACTTGTAAATCATGTGAATAAGCAAGGATGTCTCTCATAGTTATAACTTATCGGAAATTAAAGTCTGCATTTACATACGGATATAGGTGTTTTTGCATCACTCTATATCGGTTCTTTATCTTTCTCTGTCTAATTGTTTGTTTCACGTGTATGTGGGTGTGTTCGTGTGTTTTTTTTCTTCTGTTTTTGCTGAAAGTATTGGTGGGGGGTGGCCCCTCCTGCTCCGCCGTTCCTGTATCATAGCACTATTAGGCGAAGGTACTAGTCACCTAAGACTGCGAACTGTAAAGAGCATGTTGATGACTGTTTTCATGTGATTGAATAAATAAATATCAAGAATATGCTTTTTTGAAGAATATGCTATTTTCTTTCTAATTTTGATGAATGCAAGCTGAACAATCAAATAACAGTATTTTATCTTCGCTGATATCATGAAACGTCCAGAACAGAGGAGTCAATGTTTTTAACGGCATTTGTCTTAGTAATTGGTGGCATACATGGTGTGAGGCTTTAATCAATTACCTCTACCATCTTTTATATGGTAAAACACTATTAACCTTTTGTGACCCTAAAAATTACTAAATAAATGCCGGCAAATAAAATTCCAGAGCTTTGACTGGCCCACTAATTCTGGACAGTTGTAAATAGTTTTAGTTATGCGATAGATATGCGACGCAGACAATTCATTTTACTATTCATTTAAAAATACAATATTCATTGAAGTATTTTTTCGTTCACATCATATGAATTTTATAAAAGTTGGCCAAATTATTGGGGGGGGGGGGGGGGGGGCGGGGTTCAGCCCCCGTAGTGTTTACCATGGTATTAAATAGTATTTTGCCTCTCGGCAGTGTAATTTTTGCATTCAGTGACAAAGTGAATTCCATCTTTTACCACCTGGCAGGTTATAATTACTGGTATATATGGTTTTGCATATTGTCAACATTCTGTAATAAACAACCAACGGATCGTGTAAGCGGATTTCACTCCGCTCTAATAGGCCTACTATACGGCAGTTTAGGCAGTTTATAGGCAATGAAACCCTGTGTGACATATCGTCTCTTTTTGTATCCTGCAGCCACATGGATTGACATAGCTTCACTGGTAATATAGCTCCCTAAAAGTATAGAGCATGTACCAAATATGGATGCTTAACTCTTCGATTTAAAGGCCGTACAGTCCATTTGGTAATTCATTTTCCTACTCAGAATGCCTCCTGGTGTTGGATTGGAACAATAATGACGTCAGCCTGTAGCCCTCCACGGGTATAGTTTATGTACCAAAATGGAGGCTGAAATCTTAATGACCGTACGGGCTATTTGCTTATTCATTCGCTCATTCAGATCAGCGCCTTCTTGCGGCTGCTTTCTACAAAACCTAATTTTTGCCGCAGGCGAAATGTTCATATGCCGGTACCTTCATGAATCAAATGCACGTCAAAGTCGAAGTCTAACTACATGCATAATAAATAGGCCTTGACATTTGAAAATGAGAGAAGTATAACCTGTAGAAATTATGGTGAGTGGAATTTAATTTAGAAGAGGAAATGTAAACTAAGGCAGTTTTATTTAAGGGTTGTGGAGATATTTTCAGCTCGCCTCAACTCTGTATCAAAAGCAAAAATCTGTACCACTGCGAGCAGCTGTGATGGACTGTGTTTGCAATCCTCAGATGATGGTTGTTTCTTGATTTTTTGAAATTAAATCGTACATCGGCAAACTATGGTGTTCTATTTGGGCCAATTTGATCTCGCGCGTCGACCTGCAAAAGTCGACGCACGACGCGCGATGCGAAAAGGCGACGTCGTGTTTTGAAACGCGACGTCGCCCTCTCCGTCGCGCGTCGCCTTTTGCAATGTTAAAGAGATAGGCCAAAACTTATGGTGTCTTATTTGGGCCAATTGCCCTATCTCCTAACATTGTAAAAGTCGACGCGCGACGCGCGACGGAGAGGGCGACGTCGCCTTTCAAAACGCGACGCGCGACGGACATTCGCGTCGCGCGTCGCTCTTTTGGTTTACAAAAGTGCGCATGTCTGGGGGGAGCATGTATTCCATATTGTTCACGAGACACAATAAATTATCAATCCATTTATCAGTTGAAGTTTGCCACTATACGTTGTACAAACGTATTATATAAAATTCACAATCTTTGTTAACTTTCTTCTTTTATGTAAAGGTGTATGTGTGTTTGTACTTTGGTGTTGAATTATGGTATATTTCACCGTACTGTATGGTATGCTATTGTTTAGAATTGTATTGTTTTGTAATGTATTGAGTTGTAATCTGTTGAATTGTAATATATTGTATTGTAATGTATGGTATTATTTTGTATTTTATTGTATTGTATCGTATCATATAGTCTTGTTCTGTCTCGTATTGTTTCTTTGTATTGTGATTTGGGGTGTTAATTTCGAACGAAAAAAAAATGTTCACATCTGCGATTTCTTAACCTTGTAGCTTCTGACCGGTGTTGGTAATTTGCTGAGAATTTACTGCAACAAAGCAAGAATGGCAAGATATTTAACATACATGGAGACTATGTACCACATACTTTAATTGTTTCGCTGTCAGATATGTTATATTGCTGATTAATTTTCGAACACTGGTACCTGTGTTCCACAAAATCCACACCCCTCCATCACGAGGACAATACGCATCTATTAGCTTGTCAATGTGTTCATATTTCGTCGGGCTAATACGTAAAATAAATTCAAGTTTCCAATAATGAACCAAAAGCTTATGTAAATAACGGTTTTCCAGGAGTAACAGTAACGACTGGAAAACAGAGAAAAACTAATTAACAGCTTGTGTAGCTCAAAGGAAATGTGGGATCTTACTGTTTTCCGGCCGAAAACGAAAGTTACTGTTTTCCGGCCGAAAACCAAAGTTAAATGACCCCACACCTCACCTTTACTTTTGACAGCATATCATGCATATAGTCACTTGTCTGAAATGGCAGAAAACAAAGCCTTACTATTAAAAAGGGTTGTATGATTCGAGATAAAATGCAACATAGCCCGTTTTAACAGGTCTGCAGAATGTAAGATCTCACAGTTCCATTGAACTACACAAGCGATTAATTATTTTCCCTCTGTTTTCCAGTCGTTACTGTTATTTCCAGTCGTTACTGTTAATCCTGCATAATAGTTACTTACATACGCTTTTGTTCATTAGTGGAAACTTGAATTTAATTGACGTATTAGTCCGGCGAAATAGTAACACATTGACAAGCTAATAGATGCGAATTGTCCTCTCGATTGAGGGGTGTGGATTTTGTGGAATACAGGTACCAGTGTTCGAAAATTGATCAGCACAAAAAGCATTTCAGACAGCGAACCAAATATATTATGTTGTACATAGTCTCATTGCATGCAAAATATCTTGTCATTTTTGCTATCACCAACATAATTACCAACACCGGTCAGTCAGGAGCTACAAGAATCGAAAATCACAGCTGTGAACATTATAGTAATACATGCTCCCCCCAGACATGCGCACTTTTGTAAACCAAAAGGGCGACGCGCGACGCGAATGTCCGTCGCGCGTCGCGCGTCGCCCTTTAAAAGGGCGACGCGCGACGCGAATGTCCGTCGTGCGTCGCGCGTCGCCCTTTTAAAAGGGCGACGCGAAAAGGCGACGTCGCGTTTTGAAAGGCGACGTCGCCCTCTCCGTCGCGCGTCGCGCGTCGACTTTTACAATGTTAGGAGATAGGGCAATTGGCCCAAATAAGACACCATACGTTTTGGCCTATCTCTTTAACATTGCAAAAGGCGACGCGCGATGCGCGACGGAGAGGGCGACGTCGCGTTTCAAAACGCGACGTCGCCTTTTCGCGTCGCGCGTCGCGCGTCGACTTTGCAAGTCGACGCGCGAGATCAAATTGGCCCAAATAGAACACCATAGCAAAGAGTGTCAGTAAGTACATGTAATGAACGGACTCATTCACATTCATCATGTTCGAGAAATAAATACATGTAACATAATTTTATAGAGCATAAAGATTCACTACGCCGACTAACTTGCATCTTCTTGTATAATGCTATGAAATTAGCGATATTGTATGCGGCTAATGGAAACATATATAGAAAAATTACATATTGTAGTTATGCCTCCTGGTTTTGTGCGCCCTCCACGGCCGTAATCATATACGAACTTGTGATAGTACATAGCATATCACTTGGTTTCATCCGATCACGGATACGTTTTTGAGGATCCCTTGTGGTTAAATCATTTATATAATTGTTATTGTATTGTCTGATTACAAGCGTCAGGTCCGTCAATCGTAATTCAGCCGTCGTCCTTTAACCCTACCTGGCCTGGGGGGGGGGGCCATTATTGCCCCGCCCTACCAAACTTTCTGCACTATCTCCGGAACGGCAAAAAATGGAGAGCTGAAACTCCGTGACTTTATCGTTTGTCTTATTGGGGGCATTTTGAGCCTATTTTCATAACCCCGCGAGCAGAGGATCATGGGTAAATTCAAGATGGCGGCCACGTGGTGTACCAGAAAAGGGATGTTTTTGTCATATTTCTTCAAAATTTCTGCTTTTCCGCAATGAAAAGAGGGCAAAAACTATTTTATTTCATATCACATTAATATTTGCTAATTTTTCATGCAGTTTTTGTGGAGAAATTGCAAAAATAAAAAATTCGGAAAATCTGACCGAAAAATCGACCAAAAAATGTCGTTTTTCAAAATGGCGTCACCATGACGTCATCAAAGCGGCCATCTTGGATTTTTTTACATTTTCTGGTAGAGTTTGACCCAAGGGTATAGTGTAATAAGTTTCAGCCCCCTAGCTGAAGGGGCAAGAAAAATAATTAGGGGGGGCCATTTCGGCCCCCCCAGGCCTGGACAGGTCCCAAAAAGCCCAGGCCAGATAGGGTTAAAGAATATCCGCGTTCATAATCTATAATCCAGATACCTATTCCATACTCCTAACAGTATTAGCAAAAAGAAACCATAATATACATAAACATAGGCTAGTTTCCTGTAAGAGAGAAGCGGTCAAAATGTTTCAATGATGCCGGCAAGACATCATGATGTTCCAAAAACATCAAATCCGTATCGCTGATCAGTATTCTTAATCCATAATATTCGTTTTAAAGTTGTCGTTGTTGTAACGTTCTATAGTAATAACTATAGACGAAGATAAATGTTGTCACTGAATCAAGCGCATCGTGTTAGGCGAAATAAATTCGTATGAATGGACCAGTTTTCGTGTTCATGATGATACATGCACACCAGTACAACTTTTATTTTATGTTGATTTATAGCGCTACTATCTAGCCAACGACTCGTATGAAGTTCGGACGGAACTGTAATTGTAGAAATTAAATTAGAAAATTAGGCCACGAAATGGACAAATTGGACTGGGGGAGCGTTTAATAAATAATCATCGTTCACCACGCTGGCGGACGGTGAGCACGCCACCTGGGCGAGTCTAATTGTACTATTTCCTAACTATAACAGCAGCTAATTCTACCAGAGTTGATCTGCACGTGAAAAGACAAAGACTGGATGGAGACGTGTAAAATATGTGCGGAGTGGATTTATTTATAGTGTAAACAACAACCCAACAAGGATATATATCCACCTTCACTGGATTTGAAGGAAATTACAGATAACCCTACAGGCACATCGTATTTAGACCTATATCTCTATAAAAATGAAGCGGGCCTTCTCTCTCGTCGACTGTATGACAAAAGAGATGATTACAATTTCGACAACGTAAACTATCCCTTTCTGGACAGTAATATTCCAATGGGACCTGCATATGGCGTATACATATCGCGCCTAGTAGCATTTGCTAGATCCTGTGTTAAATGTGACGATTTTAATCAACGTCACAAAACATTGTTGCAGAAACTTATAAAACAGGGCTACACCACCAAGCGCCTCCACTCAAAGTTTCTCAAATTTGGCGATACATATCACATGCTGATAGCAAAATACGAGCGTAGCGTGCAAGATCTATGGCGTTACGTTTCGTAACTTGTGTCTAATTCCGCTTAACCCGGTGCTAGGGGCCGTATGAACCCATGTACTTCAAGATCCTCATGGTGCGCATATGAACAGCCACAATCAAAGCGTGACTGAGATACATCATTCTTTAGATAACGACTTTACAACGAATATGATGGATTAAGAATACTGATCAGCGATACGGATTTGATATTTTTGGAACATCATGATGTCTTGCCGGCATCATTGAAAACTGTTGACCGCTTCTCTCTTGCAGGAAACAAGCCTATGTTTATGTATACTATGATTGTCTTTTTGAATTTGGTGCTAATACTGTTATATGGAATAAGGAATAGATCTTTGGATTATGGACGCGCATATTCTCTAATGGACGACGGCTGAATTATGAATGACGGACCAGACGCTTGTAATTTTAACGGACGAGAATAATCTAAATATATATAATTTCGTTAAGACGTTATATGCATGAACTGTGGTGTTGCCCAGGGTGGCTAACAATGTACAAGCATGAGCTGTCTCCTAATGCTTGTATATCCCGGGGCCTTTCTTGTCCAGTAAGCGTCAAATCATAATTCAATATTAGCTAGATCCTGTGTTAAGGGAGTAGAGGACGTTCATTTCTCTGCTCTTATGGGGCTACAACATGGTCATTTGTCAAATTTTTCAAAACAAGCTGAATTTCCTAACAAAAGTACCCAGACATATCAAAATGGAATAAAAATCAACAAAAGACACAACACAACCATTTATGCGTTTTACTGGTGGTTCGATAGTGTGATGAAATGGGCCAAAAAATTGGCATTTTAAATTCAACGGTTGAAGGGTGCAAAGTGCTCCATAGATTAAAAATTATTCCTCCGGAATATCCCCCAAATTCACTCTTATTCAGTTTCAACTGAAACAAAACTTCTGAATGGCTAATAAATTGATCTTCAATAATATTCTCCACACCCACCCCGATTCCCCACCCCCACCCCCTCCTGGAAATAGGACTGAAAAGGCTCCGTTTATCGGTTATACCGCTAATATTTTCTAAGAAAGTATGGTATCCCCCTGTTTTTATTACATATTTAATGTGTTTAGTATTATTTAGCAAAATGGGGAAAATTTGACCTTGGGAAGTAGGATTTATTGAACATCTAAGAAGAAAAAAATCAAATTTCCCTATGTATTCAGTGTTATGGCTTTTAAGTGGTATACATGCATTTGGCTGCCATATTTTTTTAACGAGTATGGTGACCCCATATTTTTTTTTCATGGATCATCTTCTCCTAACCGGGTGAAAAAATCTTGAAATTTAAAAAAAAATTCAACCTCTAGAAATGAACGTCCTCTACTCCCTTAAATGTGACGATTTTAATCAACGTCACAACACATTGTTGCAGAAACTCATAAAACAGGGCTATTCCACCAAGCGCCTCCACTCAAAGTTTCTCAAATTTGGCGATACATATCGCATGCTGATAGCAAAATACGAACGGAGCTAGGGGCCGTATGAACCCATGTACTTCAAGATCCGTATGGTGCTAATATGAACAGACACAATCAAAGCGTGACTAAGATACATCATTCTCTAGATGACGACTTTACAACGATTATTATGGATTAAAAATACTGTTCAGTGATACGGATTTTATACTGTTGGAACATCATGATGTCTTGTCGGCATCATTGAAAACTGTTGACCGCTTCTCTCTTGCAGGAAACTAGCCTATGTTTATGTATACTATGATTGTCTTTTTGAATTTGGTGCTAATACTGTTATATGGAATATGGAATAGGTCTTTGGATTATGGACGCGCATATTCTTTAATGGACGACGGTTGAATTATGAATGGCGGACTAAACGCTTGTAATTCGACCGGAATAATATCCGCGTCAATAATCGAAATACCTTCTTCGTACGACAGTCAGCACCAATTCCAAATATGTACCAAACAGAAATAGTAATACATCAAGATAGTCTCCTACAAGAGAGATGCAGTCAACACCGTTCAATGATACCAGCAACATATGATGATGTTCGTACAATTCTAATCACTGACCATTATTTTTTAATAGTCGTTTTCCAGAGTATGTATTCCAGTCACACCTTGATTTTGATTGTTTATTTTGACACCATGGAGATGCGAAACACATGATATCCATATATTTGGTATACCGCCGCGAATTCACAGTTGTAATTCTGTTCTTGTAAACTAATTTAAGATACGCAAAGAGACAGCCAGATCCGATCCTTCACCTTCTGTTACCGGCTGAAATAAAATTGAGACATACGGTCTTAATTAGTTATTCCATCGGATAACTACACAGTTTTACTTTTTGTCACATGCCATCATAATCCTTGTATGACTTCAACAATTTTACAAAACTAACTTCTAAACACTAATTAATGATGGTCCCAAAAAGATCATATTCAAGGACGAATGCCAGTTTTCTTCAAATCACTACCACATTCATTCATTTACCTACACAGACTGTTTTCATAGTGTTCATTTCTGATTTAACGAATGTGAACCGAATAAAATGTCACACAAGTGCGACTCTGTCCAAGATTGTGAGAAAGAGGACGGTCCAATGTATTTACTGAAAGTAGCTGACCATCACTATAGTTGAATAGACGTGTGGTCCCATGTACACTATATCCGTACGTCTGAACTCAACTCATTTTGTGCATATTGGCAGGTTTGCTGTCGGATTTTAAGTGTCTATTGATATCAGCCACTTAGGAAATCGCGTGGAATACACTGAGAGAAAAAGGGGATTCATCATGATCCCAAAAGGGGTATCTAGAAGCTAGAGATCCCTGGTTCTCGGGTAGGTTCCCTTGGGTGTCAGAACGATGATGCCGGAATGGGCATCTGGCAGTTAGATACCCCTGATTCTCGACAAGACACCCCAAGGATTCGTCACGATTTTCCTGATCGTCCCATCACGTGGCTGTGAGATCTTCACCTGTCTGTTGATTGACGTCTACCATGAGTCGTCTTTGTTCAGTAAAATACGCACCAATCTTAAGTTTCTTCATGCCATCGATGTCATATTTCACACCAGTTACATTTATCGTCACCCCAAGAATGGTTTTGCGAAGCTTTTGTTTCAAATGTGACGCGGTATCCCTCACGTTCTTGGATCAACATAGACCCTAACTGAGGATGTACAAGGATGAATCATCAATGTGAAGGACAACACAGGTTTGTTACTATCCACACATGTACATTGTGCTTAGATTTTTGGGGGAATTTCTGCCTTTCTAAGGATAATATTTGCCAGATTGATCGAAGTTATTATAAGTCAGACTATGAGAATTCCTATCAAGACTGAGAACAGGAGTGGACAGTAGCAAACCATCGTTGTTTTTGTTGTTCACGTTCATAATTTATTCATAACACCGAGTGATACGGGGAATCCAGCAATGAAATCTCCCCCCCCCCCTCCCCCACGAGAACCCAAGGCATCCAAATGATTCTCCTGATGATACCAGAAGGGCATCCTGTTGATTCACTTGGGGTCTCGTGAGAGATACCGGTGCTGGATCCCCCTTCAAGCATCACTACGATTCCCCTATTTTTCTCAGTGTAACTGCGCGATCCGTTTGGCATTGGATGACCATTTCCCTTGACTATCGCAACTAGTTCACGAGAGTATACATATATGTTGTCTGATAGGGTAAAGCCTTTCTGAATGTCGAGTTCTGGGATAACCAACGCAGATCCTGTATTGTTGTTTGTGTTTTTTGTAGCCGTCAGTGTACAAATTCATGTGATTTTCCAATTAATGTAGATATATTCAAGGGGAGTGAAGTTCGTATGCCTTGTGTTGTCCGCTTTAAAATGTTGTAAATCTGAACACTGGTAATTCTTCCTCTTTTGGACATAAATACGATTTTTGAACCGGATCGAGCTATTGTTCACCTTCTTTGGTTAGGTTTATGTATTATCATGGCAAACAGCAAGTCCCCTTGATAAATTGGGTCAAAGTAGGGTGTGATTGTTATCAAATGAGATTAAATGAGGTCTAATTCGACAAAATGTAACCATTTCATTTAAACTCGCAGACATGATGTTTGAAGCACAACATGATTTTCCTCCCCGATAACATGCTTGCCAATATTTGGTCGAGTGAAATGATTGCTGTTTTTACCCCCGTCGATCAGACGCAGGTCTAGGAGAGCAACGTGAAATTTCCCGCCATAAACTTGTCACGTGGGGAACCCACGACTCATGTGATTTCCAATAGGTTTTGCCATGGTTCCCGACGACATTTTGAGGCCAAGTTTTTGGACACATTTGAAATAATAGGGAACCCTCATTGCAATGCATTTCAATGGAACTTGCTTCTGTAGTCGGGTTCCACCTCCCATCATGCTTCACGAGTTACGGGAGTCAGGTTGGACGCTTCCAGCGGGAGATTCAACATGGCGGCTCTCCACTTTGTAGAGATAGACTATGCGATTTTTTGCCGTTTTTCTCGTAAGTTTATTTCCGCCATTTTATGTCATTACAACACAATGAGTCCTAGTACACGACTCGTCATTTCTATATATCGCAAAGTATTTGTCGGCTGATGACTTATGTCGAAGCCAACCAAATAGTCCAAGTTGTTGTTGTTGCATATCAAATGCACGAGAGGGCATGCACACACTGACTGGAAGACAACAGCACAATCGACAATGCCCTGATTTTACTGATACTTTTTTCTTTCAGTTGATGATATCCACCAGCCTGGTTGTTTAAAAAAACAGTTATTCTAAATTTTGCTGATATATTCTATTTCCTGGAGGGGGGAAGGGGTGTCCCAATTCCCTGGGCATTTCAAAGGTTCATCCCCCAGCAGCATACATGTCAATTAACTTTTTTTTAAATTTATTTATTATCATTATTATGATAATGCAACGTACATAAATATATACAGACGCACACATACAGACATTTTAAACATTGACATATATACAAACCAACAAACAACATGAAAGTGATCTGGAAACCTTCGAAACTCACTTTTTACATATATACATACAAACAAACGTAATTACTAAATAGAAAATATCCATTATTAGGTGACTTGAACCTATCAAATTACCTTGCCTCAGGATACCATTCTCAGCTTTACAGTCCATTTAAAATGAACGAGTGAAAACAGTTTAATAATGGTTTGATTTTGCAGAAGCACCAAATCTACCTGCGTGAGTCTGTAAACTTATTTAATAAAGCTGATAAATAATATACATATACTTTTTGTTTGACAACATTGTAAACATTTTCTTTTCATTTATCCCAACAGTTTAGTGACATCCACATTGTGTGCTGTGACACTTGTATGCCACAAAATGATAGAATGGATAGAACCTTTCCCAAAACATTGCTCCATAGAGAAGTTACTGATATAAACAATCCTGTTCTAGATTATAATATCCTGGATTCTTATCATGCCACTAACATGAACATCATTGAACTCCAATCCAACCAGTGGTCAAGATCCATCATCGTTCTTCAGGATTCATATTATTGATCACTCATAGATTGGATTAAGTTCTCAAAGTACTCAGTTCTCATTTCATACTTTTGCAAATTCTTGTAACATGGTCAGGTCCCAGTACTATTAAGTACACGTATGAAAGGTGAGAACTTGTATAATGGATTAATCTTGTTGTGTATGACGAAAGAATGAAATGTAATGAGGGCCATAAACATTTTCAATGAATCGAGTTTTGATATTAAATATATACAGTTGATTCCAACCTGCAGTTCATGGATTCAGCACTTCTGATATCAGACGCAACAGTACTGTTACACAATGGATGTACTGGATGAACTGAAAAACCAATACGACTATCGATTGGTTCAGCTGGGTCAGAAAGGTGTGGAATGACAGAGGTGGTGAAAATCAGAGCCAGTGATTGGCCACATAGTATTGTGCAAACCACCCCCTCCCATTGGATATCAGCTGATTCCTCAGGAAATGAACATTACGCGTGTAGTGACCACCTGCAGAGTAATACATGTGTCAATCGGTCAGACAATTCCAAGGATGCTCAGTTCTAACTTAAAACAACCATGTCAGACTTCATTCCTTCACTCAGAATTTATTGGATCTAACTTTTACAAAACCTGCAGCACCAATAACTCCTGGATCTAGAACACATACATGAAGAGACCTAGTTTATCGGTGCTATGGCAACAGAGTCATGTAGAATGGGATTGTGGGGATAATATAAGATCCATGGAAGTGGAAGTCCTGTAGCATGCTCCACAAACATCATCAAAGGTCATAAAACTTTCTGGTCTGCACCAGTGTAGATCTATAATTTTGTTTTTCTGCAAAATTATCTCCCTCGACCAGGTGAGGACTTGAATGTGTCTAAAATGATTTAGCTACTAGAAACAAAGACTTCATTTCCTGAGTAGAGGTAAAAACCGAACATATTTTGATTATTTTATTCAAATTTTAATTCCACTTCTGGTATATGTACATGTATAAAATACACACAGAATGAACTGCATACAGAATAACACAAAGAACAGGTATATGTATCTCATTACATTAATTCTTAACCAAAGATCAATACATACAAGAACATGTTTTCAAGTATGTGTACCTTTACAATCAGTGATGGGGGATATTACAACAATACCATGGTGTTATATATTGTTATTATTGACTTAACTTTAGCTGCTGAAGATATTTCTAATTTGAGGGCAATGTACAATCATACTAAATTTATTTTCATAACTTCATTTATTTACACAATAAGCAACATAATCAAGATTAGCAAGTGGAGTTTTACAACATATGATAAGCATCATGGGTCTTCTTCAGTTTATTGTCGACATATATACCCTTGAATATCTGTTACCATGATTCAGTCATAATATTGTCTGTAATACATTGATGTTGACAAGGAGTAAACATAATTATTTGATAGTGTTATTAATTGTATGTTGTTTATGATTAACATGAACTTTTTATTTCCTGGAATCCAGCCAATTGTGTCATATGGGCAATATTCTCATCAGCCATCACCATTCAATATGAATGTACAAGTCCATGGTCATTAATTCAATATGGCGAAGGTGACCTGTAACACTAGTATACAAAATTATACCGAGCACATTGAATCCTCATCACATGAAGATGAGACAGATCAGAACAGAGTGTCGGTATAAACAGGTGTGTTTTATAGAGGATTCTGTCAATGATGATGCTATACTGTACACATGCAAAATATGAAGTGTTGATGTGTAGGGCCTATAGCACACAATCACAAGCAAGTTGGTACAAGGCACACAGGGTCTAATTTCTGCCGCTAACGTGATGATTTGGGTGGGACGTCCTCTCAGGGGGAGATAGGGGTGGGAAGGGGCCTAATGCCACAAGCAGTATTCCAGGTTTTTCATCAATATACTCTATTCCATGCCCCAATATTTCAAGCATGTGATGTCAGACAAAAATTATTTGCGGGGAATGTGACTTCCACATCCCTAGCTGGACATGCTAGTGGGGAACCCTCAATCCCAGGTTAATTATCATTAGTGAAGTTTACGTCCAACAAATGCAAAATTGAGCTTGGCATCCGGTCCTACATTATTCAGTGATGTATTCCCCTACCATATTGCCTCGGCGGACCCTGTTGCCTCGACGGAGGTCTTTGCGCTCATCCAGCGCTTGTTCTTTCTAGAACTCCCTTGATAAACAGTTCTGCTGGAAGTTACCAATCAATACTTAACATTACTTTATTACGTCAGTTGCTCGTTCTTTGACTGCTGTGTGGTGACAGTATAACGGCTGACCTTGATAATTAAAGGAATAATTTATGTCAAAATTACTGTAATATGTTGAGAATTATTTTCAATCAGAAACGCAATACGGATTCGGCATTGGGATATTGAAATATCGGTTTTGTAATTCAGATATCGCTCGAACTTACACCGTGAAATAGTATGAACCTTTCAGTACACTGAACTGACACGTGCTTTCAAACTCTTTTATGCAGTAGCGTCAGCACATGAAACTGCAGCTGTGAATTTGAATATAATTACTCAGTTGATAAATATGAGAGGTCTACAGATTTAATTGTGTTGCAAAGACATCAAGGTGTTCCTATCTACAGTTGAATTTGGAAAAGAAATTTAATTTTTACTGTATTTTAAAAAGAGTTGAAGTTTTACTGTATTTCGAACATTCAAAATATGGGATAAAATTATGGGGTTACCAAGCTTGTTTTTGCATTATCTAGGATTTTGTACTGTGTACTATAAGGACTCAACCCAACTCTAATACATTGGATTAGATAGGAGTTCCATGACAAACGTCTGTATTTTCATAAAAATAATATGCAAAGAAGTTAAACTGTCATTTTGTCCAAGATGCCTGCATACTTTATGGAACAATGCCAATTGGGGACCACCGGAATTTTCTTGGTTAGTCAACATACTTAGTCATGGTTGTGAAGCAAAATTCCCCTCATTTCGCCAAATTAGTTTTCCAATCTTCTTTCGTTGCGGCCTACTTGCCTTGAACTTTGCGAAAAACATCGTCCAATTCCAAAATTCTTAACTTAATAAAAAAAGTAAATATTTCTTTTTCGTTCACTGTCATTAAATATCCCTATTTTGTTAGGTGTCCACTAACTTGATCGATGTGTTGTTTTGAGTATGGGGACGGGGAGATTTTCACTTTCAAAACTGACTTCTTTCTGCTGAAGAGCTATAGGCAGACCGAGGTGCGGTCTGCATAAGTGAGTACCAAAGAATAATTTCCTCGATTTCGATATCCATGGTTAAGCCCTGCTCCACTGAAACGATATTCAGTCCATTTTTATGAAATATTTGCTCAAAACAGCAGAAGCGGAACCACTTTCAGAGGACGCTCGGAGTCACCACTTTGGATTTTTTCTATAATCCTTTGTCCATCCTCTTGTGTGGAAGTGTGTTTCACTCAAGCTTGAATGGATTATGCGATCACACGGATGGCCGCTATTCGATTCAGTAATCCGTTATAACGAATTTCAAATCCGTTGTAACGAATTAGAAAACGAATTACATCGAATAATCTGTTATAACGAATTACCGGTACGTTTTTCATAATCCTTTACTCATGAAGCTGACGAATATCTATGTTACGGGGAAAAATGTTTGACTTGGGACGGTCAAATACTAAACATTTCGACAATTTTTGACGTGACGCCATTTTACGATATATTTACTGTAAAACAATATGGATATATGGAATTTGCTCAGCATTGATTATTTCTGTAGCCGATTTCGTATGAAAGCATGTGAGAAACGGTGATCGGTCTTCAACTTATGTCTTCAGCCCGAAGTTGTGGTTATCCCGGAGACTTTGAAAACGGCCAGAGAGACGACATCAAGTACAGATACCCGAGCGGAGTGACATACCATTGTAACGAGGGATATGAGAGCTTTGGAAATTCACAACGAGAGTGTTTGTCAACTGGCGAGTGCTCCGGACCTTCGCCTACCTGTCGACGTAAGTATACATGCTATCTGTAAGCTCTTTGAAAATAAAACTTCAGCGTGAATACGAGAGTTTCATAATCACAAATCACCTAAACATTCGAACAAGTGGAGAAAAAACTGGTTTGCATGAGAAATTAGCCCGCGTCTTTGGGGAACAAGGTCAATGATCCACCCACTGAACTACCAAGCACGTCTTGGGATCGGAGGTGTGGCGGATACTGTAAATGATGGTAAACAATTGCCACAGTGATAAACTTTATTTCCTTACATTTGTTCGCCAGTAATTAAAAGCACAAGGAGCGACCAACCGAGCTGGCCACAAGTAGCTCAGTTGGTCAGTTGATGAAGCATTGGGCTTGTTTTCTCACGTGTGAACTGTTCCTCAGTCGTAAGCTCGGTCCTCAGCCGTGAGCTCGGTCCTCAGTCGTGAGCTCGTTCCTAAGCTGTGAGTTCGGTCATCATCCGTGAACTCTTTTCTCAACAGAGTCTTTGATTTTCTTCCGCTTCGAAGTTTTTGTGGCGGAGAATTAGGTTTGCGAAACATTTTCCTGAAGATAACTGAAGTTAAATGCCATACATGTAGGTCGCTAAAAAGAATCCCCAGTGACGAAGATACAACAATTGTACCGCCCAAAGTGTTCTTTGTAATTACAACGCATATAAGGGAAGTGGGAAGAGGTGCCGACATACTGACAGAGCCAAATGACTTCACAGTATAGTCTTCTGGTTAACCTATTTTAAAGCACATACCAAGAATCCAACGATTCGTGATATGTTTTGTATCTCAGGTACGCTTTTATTGTACCTGTTCATGTGGCAACTTGGATGACATGACCACACGGTCCCCAGCACCGGCATAAGCGGTATTAGATACAAATCTAGAGAGCTATGATGGAAATGCTCTGACAACTCGTATGTTGGTAATTGGTGATCTGTGTCGCTGTGACAGCTAGTACACTGGGGATTGGTGAGCTGTATCGCCGTCAGATGAAATGACGGCATTTAACACAAAAGACTAGTCTGTAAGGCCCGATGTCGACCCAGTATCAACTTCCCACAATACCAACATATATCAAAGACCAAAAGGTCTGTAATAAGCCAGCCTGTTCATTGAATATTGTATCTTTCTTCCGTGAATTCGTCAAAATTTAACTGGAATGTTGCTGAACATAATTCAAAAGAAAACGCTCCAAAACTTTGAATGTTAATGTGCAGATCCAGAACGCAGCAAGTTTTAGATAGCCCCGAATTTGCTGTAACACAATCCACTGCATTTTTACACGCGGTCAAACCGGCGATTGATTCAACCCTACGGAGGTGGGGGGGGGAGCCTATTATGGCCCCACTATCAAACTTTCTACTCAATCTCCGGAATGACAAAAACTTGAGAGCTGACCTCCGTGTCTTTATAGTATTGGGCCGGGTATTTCTTAGCCGATTTGCATAACCTCCGAGCTGAGGATCATGAGTAAATTCAAAATGACAGCCATGTGAGGTACCAGAAAAGTCATGTTTCCCCCAATTTTCTTCAAAATTCCTGCTTTTCTGCGAGGACAAGCGGGCAAAAACTATCTTATTTCACGTCACATTATTTTTTACTAATCTATCATGCAGTTTTTGTCGAAGAAAACACAAGAATTCAAAATTCGAAAATTCTGACCGAATAATCGAACAAAAAATGAAGCATCATCAAAGCGGTCATCTTGGACCTTTTTACATTATCGGGTAGTGCTTGACCCAAGGGTTTAGTGTGGTAAGTTCAAGCCCCCTAACTATAGGGGTAACAAAATATTGGTGGGGGGGGGGGGAGGGGGGGGGAGGGTGGACGAAATGCCTTACCGACTTCCCAAATAGCCAATGCCAGGTAGGTTTGAAGAAAATTACTCTAGTACGACAGCACAGCTATATCTCCTGTTCCACTATGTGTGCGAATATTTCCAGCGGTCACCTGCACAACACCCAGTGTCCCAGACTTTGGAGCAATATCACCCATCACAAAGCAGTTTTCATATGGTGCAGAAATCACTTACTCTTGCATGGCGAACTACAGGGTGGTTGGTTCGGCGAAGAGACGCTGCCAAGACAATGGTACGTGGAGTGGACAAGACGCCATATGTCAAGGTATGAAACCTCTTCCGAACTACTGCTTAGGTTATCTTCTTATTTGATACAAATACAATTATGGGAAGAGGAGCATTTTAGTGTCTTATGAGAACTGACGGATTTGAATCTCCTTGTTATATTCAGGACGACCTGATCGTGACCCAAGATCCGATAACGCCACAGGGAACAACTGAAGTGCATACAATAAAGAATTCAGAAGCAATGTGCTGTTTTGAAAATGTATTCCCCCTGATCCAGTACTGCTATCACATGTTCATTAGATCAGGGCGATTCGCATCCTTACAAGCCTTTGGTCCGTCATTCATTACTCAGCCGTGGTCCATTAAAGAATATCAGCGTCCATCATCCACAGACCTATATCATATTCCATATAACAGTATTAGCACCAAATTCAAAAAGACAATCTGAGTATACATAAACATAGGCTAGCTTCCTACAAGAGAGAAGCGGTCAACAGTTTCCAATGATGCCAGCAAGACATCATGAAGTTTCAAAGATATCAAATCCGTATCGCTGATCAGTATTGTTAATCCATATGATATTCGTTGTGAAGTCGTCATCTAGAGAATGATGTATCTCAGTCACGCGTTGATTGTGGTGTTCATAGGAACACCCTGATGATCTTCAAATTCGTCACATTTAACGCAAGATCTAGCAAATGCAACTAGGCGTATGTATAAGCTATATGCAGGTCCCACTGGAATACTGCTGTCCAGAAAGGGATAGTTTACGATGTCGAAATTGTAAGCATCTGTTTTGTCAAAAAATCGACGAGAGAGAGCCGGCTTCATTTTTATAGAGATATATGTCTAAATAAGATGTGCCGTTAGGGCTATCTTTAGTTTCCTTCAAATGCATTGAAGGTGAATATATATCCTTCACTGCGTCATTTATATGTCGATTATCCACAGTGAGAATATCGTCTGTCTAGCGTTTGGTGAATGAAAAGGAACAGGCTTTGTATAGATCGGTTTTAAAAGCGCCTTTTTAGTCATACATAAGAGAACAGCCACTTACCACATTTAATAAATAACTATAATTTGAATGAATTGGAGGAGGCGCTGATATTATGAGCGTACACTCTCGAAATGATTCAGGGATGTAATCTGGGCTTCAGGAGTATCAAGTCGCAGATAATGGTCTACATCCATGCCCTGTCAGCATAACAGAAAGTTGATGCGGATCTCATTCAATGACTATTATAGTCATTAGAATTAGAAAGGTACCGTACAGATGATGACCTGGATATATATTCCAGGGATGTGTATTGCCTTACGCCTAGCAGCCTATAAACGTAGGTAAGGTGAGTATACGTGGGTACGCTGAGATGATTCCTAATACAAACTAAGCATTATTAAAGAGGGTAAACCTGTCGGCGTCTTCTAAGAATGACTAAACGAAACTACAAAAGTGAGTATCTCTGGAATAGCATAAAATTAACGGACGTATATGTTATTTATTGAGTGTTGAATTTTAATGTCGATCCCTGGCGGTGAGATTTTGCATACCGGGATTCTTTCGCTTTATTCTCAATCACGTAACTCACAAAAACATGTTATGTATCTTCTGAAAGTAGCGTGTTGACTCCGGTATTGGTGTGATTGTTATACAGCGAGCCAGTCATCAAATAATTGCATTTTTTAGACACAGTGTCTTTATTCTCTATACCGCGAGATCACGGGGCACAAACGATAGTTCGGCATTTAACAGGGCACTTCGCCCCTTACTCGCTGTGACAATGAATTTTATGACAGTGAATAGACTAATCTTCCTGAACGCCAACACGGTTTACCAGACAAGTGTACTTATACGGCCTATTGTTGTCTCATCAAAAGAGCTATGAGAATTACTGTTTTCGATATTAAGGACTTCAGTCCAGCGCCCGTTCCACACGTATAGCAGTTCACTATGGAACAACTAAATTGTTATTTTATAAATGTTGAAATCCTGTATCATTGATTCTCAGAATCCGAGTCACAATTTTCATTAGATCCGAACATATTTTTGTGTGACAAGAGTAAATATTTAAACTGCAGGAACTTTTCGTTCGAAATTAATTTCAGCGTAAATTACCTGCCAAACTTTGCAGCCTAGCTCCGAAACGAGCATAAAATAGATACTTGTTTATCTTGGTCTGCATAATCGTATACGTGCAAGCGGTTATGAAGGGTCTCCAGAAAGTTGCGTTTTCGCCCATTTCTGTCCATATCTCCATTTTTCTGTCGCAAACCCAATCAGTCTTTTTACCCGTTCAGGCGCTGTTCAAAAATTAGACTTTGCATCTTTACACGATAAACGGGTATTTTCACGTTTAGGCGCAGCCTTATTACACGGTTAGGCGCCTTTGCAAAATTAGGAGCAAAATTATTGGACGATTAGGCGCCCTCTATCAATAAGCGCATTTTTATTTACACGAGTAGACACTGTCCAAACAGTGTTTCGATATATAGTTATTGATGTCATCGTCAAGAATGGTAGTTTATGTCCCATGTGTATATAGTTTTGCAGGAATTAGAATCACGCTTTCATTCATGATTCGGAACGGAATGTGGCCGAGTAGGACTAGGATCAGGCATTCACTCATGATCCAGGAGTGAATGGGACCGCCTAGGTCTAGAATCCGGCATTCAGCTATAATCCGGGAGTAAATGAGACCGAGTAGGACTAGAATTAGGCATTGATCCATGATCCGGGAGTGAATAGGACCGGGTAAAACTAGAATCAGGTATAAATGCATCCGTGATGCGGACACGTATGGGACCGAGTAGGGCTAGAATCAATGATTCACCCATGATACGGGAGTGAATCGTTTCAAGTACATGTAGAAACTGAATCAGGTATTCATCCAGGATACGGGACAGAATTGACCGAGTAGGACTAGAATCAATGATTCACCCATGATACTGGAGTGAAACATTTCAAGTACATGTAGAAACTGAATCAGGTATTCATCCAGGATACGGGACAGAATTGACCGAGTAGGACTAGAATCAATGATTCACCCATGATACGGGAGTGAAACATTTCAAGTACATGTACACTGTAAGAATTGGGGACATGTTTAACGTCTCAAAATGAAACATGAATTTGTCCCAACTTTTGGGACATGTTTGTACGCACATATTTCATTTTGAAACGGCTTCATGTTTCAATTTGAAACACGTGTCATCCTCATGTGTGTTAATGATGTCTCAATATCAGACATGTCGTCGTTAAACACGTGTCCGTTTGAAACATGTGACATCCTGCACAGTGAAACATGTGTTGTCTCAATCTGAAACATGTTACGGTCGACTACATGTTTCAAAATGAAACGTCTAAGCCCAAACATGACTTTGTCCCAACTTTTGAGACATGTCGCAAGCGAAACGGGTCCGAACATGTCTCAAACTTGGAAGTGTTTCAAAATAGTCTATCTCCCATTACATGTTTCATCAGATCGCCAGATCGCCTGTGAAAGAAACAAAAATACACGAAACATTTATTAAATTCAACTTGCATCAGTGTTTATTCTCTTATCTTCAACGGAATTCAAACTCAGGTATGAACCAACAATAATCATAAGCTACAGGCAGGAACATATATAACAGACCAGCTTGATCCGCAGGTTAACAATGAATATGATAATTCCAGACAGATACAAGTTCGGTACATCATAATTCCTGATGTGAACCAATTTATCATAGCGTGCAAATTGTCCATGACAATAATGTGTTGAAATTTTGGTGAACACCAAATGGTACATTTACATTCAGGTATTAACCAATAATAATAATAATTTACTTAAGTTCCACATCGGTGTGTTGATATGACACAACCTAATCCAGCACACAGGAAGAAGTTCTCAACAGGGGGTGCTATATTACATACATATATAGACCATACTTGTTAATTTAGATAGATGAATGTCTGTAACTTGAAACTGATTTATCAGCTCGCGGTAAATATCTCTGCCCAAAGAGTCGTTGAAATTCCATTCAGTTTCGGGGAATGGAATACGGATCGCAGATGATTATTAAATAACGGAGCCTGCACTCGTCTCGAGTTGTTGCAACAGTGGTCACAGTCAGTGAGGAAGGGGGAACATTGCTTCACACACCAACAATATTCAATATTTTCATAACGATGAAAAATAATATCCCCTCTCTCCTCCTGGTTTCATCTTCGCATATCCAAGTCGAACACTACACGAGTTGCCTTGGCTGAACATAACACAATTTCTGATCAGAATACGAGTTTGGTGATGTCAT